>CM061532.1:507020-778623 GCA_030545055.2 Neoaliturus tenellus | reverse complement strand
TCATTACAATTATAGTTTTTCTTTCACAAAGTAAAAGACTCAAAAGTAAATTAACTTAAAACTATGTTGGGAAATATCAAATGAAACAAAAACTTCAATACACATTACTAGAAAATTTATTGAAAAATCTTAAATCTAATATTGGATGTTTTACCAATGAACTATGTTGGGAAATAACAAATGAAAACAAAAATTTCAATACACATTACTAGAAAATTTATTGAAAAACCTTTAATCTAATATTGGATGTTTTATGAAAATAAACTTTATAAAAGTCAAATAAAATATTTACTTATCACAACACCAAATTGCATACCTAATCACACTCATACGTCTTATCCTCTGTAAAACCATGCAACGTAGATAAATTTAAAGACAAGAGAGTATGAAATAGTAAATTGATTTTCTATTACAATATGTTTACATAGCAAAAAAAAAAAAAAAAATAAAATAAAATAAAATTAAAATCACGTTACGTATTCCACAATAGGACATGATAGAATGAAGGAAAACATTTGTTTTTATTTCTTTCAGTATGTAAGTTTCATTTTTGAACAGACCTCACTATTTCAAAGTCAAAAGTACATCTTTAAGATTTTTCAAAGTCTGTTGGTTTAACCTTTGTGCAGACATGACAATACAGTTATTTCAAAGACAAAAGATTCTAATCACTTGTAATTTTCAAAGTGCAAAGAGTCAGTTGATTAAATTTGTGCGGACTCGACATTATATTTACTTTCAAAGACAAGAGAGTCTAGTAACTTAGTATTTTACTTTCAAAGCCAAAAGAGTCTGATAGTTTAGTTAGTATTTGTACATGTTTGTGCAGACTCGACATTTATAATTTACTTTAATAGTCAAAGAGTTTAGTAGCTTAGTATTTTACTTTCAAAGTCAAAAGAGTCCGTTAGTATAGCAGTATTTGTTCATAATTGTGCAGCTCATCATTTAAAATTTACTTTCATAGTCAAAAGAGTCTAATAACTTAGTAACTGTACACTTTTAGCAAACTATAACTTGATATTTTTCAAAGTGTAAATATTCTTGACATTGACTTTCAAAGACAAACGAGTCTAGTAATATAGTATTTTACTTTCAAAGTCAAAAGAGTCTGATAGTGTAGTTAGTATTTGTACATGTTTGTGCGGACTCGGCATTATAATTTACTTTAAAAGTCAAAGAGTCTAGTAGCTTAGTATTTTACTTTCAAAATCAAAGTGTCTGTTAGTATTTGTACATGTTTTTGCAGCTCAAAATTTAAAATTTACTTTCATAGTTCAAAGAGTCTAATAACTGAGTAACTGTACACTTTTAACAGACTATAACTTGATCATTCTATTAACTTGATATTTTTTTAAAAGTGCAAATATTCTGTGGGTTTAATTTGTGCAGACTCGACATTACATTTCCTTTCAAAGTCAAAAGAGTCTGATAGTTTGATAAAGCAAGTGTTTTAAATTGGACGAAGTCACACATTAAATTTAATTCAATATAGAGAAAGAGGTATGTGAACTCCTCACGCAAGATCAACTATTAAAAAGCCAAGACAAAAGAAAAAAAAAGAAAAAAAAAAACAAAAGAAAGAAATTAAAAAAAGTAAAAAAATAAAATAAAATTAAAAAAATTAAAAAACTAAGAAAAAGAAATAATTTAAAAAAAAACAAAAGAAAATAGAAAAAAAATAATGAAAAAGTAAATTTTGTAAATATTGAGGTTTAAAGAGTCAGTTTAAGGACACTTGATGCATGCCGCAAAAATGCGCGTGTTTGAATTTTACGCGCGGATGAAATGCGAGCGCGCGAACGGCATGCATCAAGTGTCCTTAAACTGACTCTTTAAACCTCAATATTTACAAAATTTACTTTTTCATTATTTTTTTCTATTTTCTTTGTTTTTTTTTAAATTATTTCTTTTTTCTTAGTTTTTTAATTTTTAATTTTATTTTATTTTTTTACTTTTTTTAATTTCTTTTCTTTTGTTTTTTTTTCTTTTTTTTTCTTTTTGTCTTGGCTTTTTAATAGTTGATCTTGCGTGAGGAGTTCACATACCTCTTTCTCTATATTGAATTAAATTTAATGTGTGACTTCGGTCCAATTTAAAACACTTGCTTTATCAAACTATCAGACTCTTTTGACTTTGAAAGGAAATGTAATGTCGAGTCTGCACAAATTAAACCCACAGAATATTTGCACTTTTAAAAAATATCAAGTTAATAGAATGATCAAGTTATAGTCTGTTAAAAGTGTACAGTTACTCAGTTATTAGACTCTTTGAACTATGAAAGTAAATTTTAAATTTTGAGCTGCAAAAACATGTACAAATACTAACAGGACACTTTGATTTTGAAAGTAAAATACTAAGCTACTAGACTCTTTGACTTTTAAAGTAAATTATAAATGCCGAGTCCGCACAAACATGTACAAATACTAACTACACCATCAGACTCTTTTGACTTTGAAAGTAAAATACTATATTACTAGACTCGTTTGTCTTTGAAAGTCAATGTCAAGAATATTTACACTTTGAAAAATATCAAGTTATAGTTTGCTAAAAGTGTACAGTTACTAAGTTATTAGACTCTTTTGACTATGAAAGTAAATTTTAAATGATGAGCTGCACAATTATGAACAAATACTGGCTATACTAACGGACTCTTTTGACTTTGAAAGTAAAATACTAAGCTACTAAACTCTTTGACTATTAAAGTAAATTATAAATGTCGAGTCTGCACAAACATGTACAAATACTAACTAAACTATCAGACTCTTTTGGCTTTGAAAGTAAAATACTAAGTTACTAGACTCTCTTGTCTTTGAAAGTAAATATAATGTCGAGTCCGCACAAATTTAATCAACTGACTCTTTGCACTTTGAAAAATTACAAGTGATTAGAATCTTTTGTCTTTGAAATAACTGTATTGTCATGTCTGCACAAAGGTTAAACCAACAGACTTTGAAAAATCTTAAAGATGTACTTTTGACTTTGAAATAGTGAGTCTGTTCAAAAATGAAACTTACATACTGAAAGAAATAAAAACAAATGTTTTCCTTCATTCTATCATGTCCTATTGTGGAATACGTAACGTGATTTTAATTTTATTTAATTTTTTTTTTTTTTTTGCTATGTAAACATATTGTAATAGAAAATCAAATTTACTATTTCATACTCTCTTGTCTTTAAATTTATCTACGTTGCATGGTTTTACAGAGGATAAGACGTATGAGTGTGATTAGGTATGCAATTTGGTGTTGTGATAAGTAAATATTTTATTTGACTTTTATAAAGTTTATTTTCATAAAACATCCAATATTAGATTAAAGGTTTTTCAATAAATTTTCTAGTAATGTGTATTGAAATTTTTGTTTTCATTTGTTATTTCCCAACATAGTTCATTGGTAAAACATCCAATATTAGATTTAAGATTTTTCAATAAATTTTCTAGTAATGTGTATTGAAGTTTTTGTTTTCATTTGATATTTCCAACATAGTTTTAAGTTAATTTACTTTTGAGTCTTTTACTTTGTGAAAGAAAAACTATAATTGTAATGATGAGTCTGCTAAAATTGTACGGTTACTGAGTTAAATGACTCTTTTGACTGTGGCGAGTAAATTATAAATGTTGAGTCTGCACAAAGATGTAAAATTTGTAAAATTTGACTTTGATATTTCCCAACATAGTTTTAAGTTCATCTACTTTTGAGTCTTTTACTTTGAAAGAAAACTGTAGTTGTAATGATGAGTCTCCTAAAATTGTACGGTTACTAAGTTATTAGACTCTTTAGACTGTCCAAGTAAAATACTAAGTTACTAGACTATTTTGTCTTTGAAAGTAAATGTAATGTTTTTTTTTGTAATAAAATGGATACTCAACAAACACCAATATTTTTATTCCCTTTAAAATGTCGTTTTTGTTAAGACTCACTATTTCAAAGTCAAAAGTACATCTTTAAGATTTGTCAATGTCTGTTAGTTTAACCTTTGTGCAGACTCGACATTACATTACTTTCAAAGACAAAAATAGTCTAGTAACTTAGTATTTTACTTGGACAGTCTAAAGAGTCTAATAACTTAGTAACCGTACAATTTTTAGGAGGACTCATCATTACAACTACAGTTTTCTTTCAAAGTAAAAGACTCAAAAGTAGATGAACTTAAAACTATGTTGGGAAATATCAAAGTCAAATTTTACAAATTTTACATCTTTGTGCAGACTCAACATTTATAATTTACTCGCACAGTCAAAAGAGTCATTTAACTCAGTAACCGTACAATTTTAGCAGACTCATCATTACAATTATAGTTTTTCTTTCACAAAGTAAAAGACTCAAAAGTAAATTAACTTAAGCTTGTGCTCCTCCAGTTGTTCTGGGCCTGTGATGCCCAATGTATTCTTACTACTTCTAAAGTATGCAAAACATGTCTTGCAAAAATATAGTCGACGATTTCCTCGATTTAGCTGTCTAGCACCAACCGGCTGAAATTACTAATGTAAGCATAATGTGAAGTGTTTTCATTAGATAGAAAAGAAGATCAAATGCATATCTTTCTCCTTGTCTGTAACTCGTAGTGGGTACACATAGTGCTCTTCTTGTTGCTTACTGTGCTTCTTTTTCTTTTTGTCCATACCGTACACGTTTATACTTACACCAGGGTTATTGTGCTCGAACGTGTGGATTTTGTCTGGTCTGACTGGAAACTCCAATCCCTCGAAATTCAAATTAGATCGTGCCCTAACTTCTGCTGAAAAATGATTTGCAGTAAGCCGATAATTACGAGCATTTTTAATAAATTTGGTCAAGATGGCATATTCAAAGGATTGTTTCATTTTCATGTTTCTAACACTGATCACAGCGCGTTCATGCGAATATCTAGAGGAATGGGGAGGAAAGAATTTTCATGGAGAGGGATGGAGGAATTGGCTGTCGATGGGGTATGTGATTGCTGTTGGACTCTGGCTGGTTGTTCGGACTGTTGTTCCGTAAGTTGTTGTTTTACAGTTGAATAGGACATGGGTCCCTCAATTTATCCTCGTGGTTGAAGGATCTCCCCACACCCGTCACACGCATGGCCTGAAATAACACACATATAGATATAGACGCATACGTAGTAATGGTAAACTTGAAAAAGATAAATGTTTCCAAAACAGTGATAATTATTCTAAATGTATAAAGCTGCGACTAAAATTTTAAAATTTAGTAATAGCCTTTGTATTAGTACTCATTGAATAGTAAAGTCTTAAGAAAGTACATTAAATATTTTTCGAATGTTTACATCGTAACTGAGATTAATTTTTTTTTTATTTCTTTGATAGTTCTTGCAAAATCTTTGGATATATATGTAAGAATGAAGGAATGTGTGCGAGTAACAATTACAAATATGATATCTGAATAAGCGTTCAAAGTAAAATACAAACACATACATGTAGTGGGAACTTCAGCACGCAATGAGGCTTGTGATGGATCCTGTTTCAGCTTGACGTCAGGAGCGAAGAGGGGCCGGGTCGCGGTTCCGCGGAGGCTGACGAAGGCGCGAAGGATGGGTCGGGCTGCGGTTTCACTGGCTTGTTCATAGTCACAAAGTCTATAACGAACAGCACAAACATAATTAGTATATTTTATCCTAAAAGCATTAACATAATTAAATGTGGAGCTTTTCAACAGAAAGCGCAAACATGTTATAGAAATTTAAAATGAGAATTCACGTTCAATATGAAAGTGTACAACGAAATGCTTAACACAAAAGAATAAGTCATTGTTAGACTAAATTGGAAATGAAATATGCGAACATTGGTTAAATTAGAATGAATAGCAAGCAGAGAATTAAATAGTTGTTTGGTTTTTTTTTTCATCATGTACAAATGAAAGCGGATTTTGAAGTGTATAAACATTTGAATGTTTAGTAGCATCAAGGTTAGCGAGGATGAATAAATTTTAAGATATACTTGAAGTCAAATGAAACTGACCTGGCTGGAGTTCATTACTAAACCTGAATGCGGGGTTCAGTGGCTGTTGAGGTTGATGATGTTGCGTATCGATGTGACGGCGAAGGTCCGACTTCCTCGTGAATTTTTTTCCGCAGTCTGGGCACGTAGCTCTCACTCCCCCATGGTCAGAACGCATGTGCTGCTTAACATGGTCCCGTTTCTTGTACGATTTGTCGCACTGGGTGCAGGAGAAGCGACGTTCCACGACGTGTTTCATGATGATCTATAAACAAATAATCTACGTATTAATGCAAGAAATAGTTTATAAGTCTTTTCTTACGCAATTCTCATAGTTAAAGGAATCGGAAAGGAGGTTACATCGTGCTTCGCGGAAATCTTACGCGTTCCGCGCTTTTTGGATGCAGGACGTATGCGTTTGTCAGCACCACCAGCATGACTTGAAAAGATTTGTTTACACCTCTATACTACTTCTACTACTACTAGTATACATGAAATTACAAATAACAATAACAGTTTAGGTTCAAAATGAAGTCTTTGAAACTGTTCTACTAGTGAATAATAGTTTTCGTAGAATATTAAGTCTCAAAAGTTACTGAAACTCAATATTAGAATAAAAATTTACGTTCAATATGAAAGAACGTAACAAAATGTTTAAAGAGTTACGTCCCAATTCACAGTTCACGCGTAGCCAAACCTACAATTTTAGAAAAGTTCAAAAAATTAAAAGTATTTAATTCGCATCCACTAATATTTTAACGTTATTGTACAAGAGGTTGTGAAAAGTATGTGCATCCTACACTTTCAGTTACTTGGAAAAGGTAAAACTACTGAGAACCTATCACAAAAATCTATATTTAAATACAACTAGTTATTGTGCGTGAGAATAATACTTACAATTGAAGTGATAAATATCCAAAGAATGTACAATCGTTGGTACAGGCACAAAGTAGCAGCAGCAGCGAAGCGGAGCGAAGAGCAGGGACGTCCGTTCACTACGATGGCTAGGCGAAGACAGAGGCCGGATGGAGGAGTACATGGATGATGCGCGCTCGGCTTGGTTACGCAACCTCTGTTATGTAAGCTGTCGGTCGTGAAAGGGACGCGCAGCTCCACTGCGTGGGTTCGGCGGGAAATAGGAAACGCGTTGTTATGTAACTCGCCAGATGGTTAGCAGACGCTCCCACGCAGGGGTGAGGTCAGACGGATGTTCATTGTCTCGCTCCCCTCTCTGCGGAATGTGCGGGTGGTCGATGAAACCTGAGAAGTGTCGTCCCGCAGGTGGCCGGATGCAGGTGGTCGATGAAATCTGAGGAAGATCGTTCCGCTTCTTTTGTTTGTGCAGGTGGTCGATGAATTCTGAGAAGGATCTTTTGTTTGCGCAGGTGGTCGAGAAGGGTGGCGGCTATCATGGATTTTTTATGAGCGCAGGTGTTCGTCGCCGGTCGCATTCCACAGTGTCTAGACATTATAAATCTTTTTTTTTTGTGCAGGTGGTCGGATGCGGGTGGCTGGGGGTTTATACCGGTTTGCACCTGTAGAAACCGTACGTGATGCTGAATACCGAACTGAGACGGCAGGCCAACAACAAATTTGAAGTCGAAATG
This sequence comes from Neoaliturus tenellus, assembly GCA_030545055.2. Lineage (NCBI taxonomy): Eukaryota > Metazoa > Arthropoda > Insecta > Hemiptera > Cicadellidae > Neoaliturus > Neoaliturus tenellus. The sequence continues at coordinate 771,075 of CM061532.1, read as the reverse complement.
TTTAAATTGATGGTCAATGCTGTCTACGGTATGAGTCTCCAGAATGTGAGAAAACATCAAAACATGAAGATCGCCACATCCCGCAAGACATACACGAAGTACGTGGCCAAGGCAAATTTCAACGACCGAATTTGGTACGACGAGAACCTGGCACTACTAAATATGACGAAAGTGCGATAAACAATAGTAGTGTTTATACAATTTAGTGAAGTCTTCTGATCATCGCATCGATGTGAGCAGTGGAAGAGTCGATGAAGCGCTGCACAGAGTCAGTTGTCTTACGATTGGAAGTCTGAGAGGTAGTAAAAAATTACTGTTAAACCTTAAAACCTTACTTTCAGTTATATTTGTAAGTACAGAAAAGAAAAAAGCATACATAATTAAATTGAAATGAAACAAAAACAGAAAAAAAGAAAAATAGCTATGTAACACAATGTGTTATGTGCAAAAGTTAAAGTAAAAATAATGTTCAATATGAAAGTACATGCACCATATGTTTAAAGAGTTTCATCACACATCATGAGCTATATGTCTCCAAAGCATACTACTTTTTCCCCACCTTCGCCCCACCTTCGCCCCACCTTCTTTCCCACCATTGCATTTTAAAAGAGTTCAGTATGAGCTATATGTCTCCAAAGCATACTACTTTTTTCCCCACCTTTGCCCCACCTTCGCCCCACCTTCTTCTCCACACAGTGTCTTCAAAGTGTGTGGTCAGCACAGGTGCAAGCGGGAGTTAATATTTGTATGAGCAAAAAAAAAAAAAAAAAAAAAAAAAAGTGGACTAGTTGTACCAAAGTCCTCTACTGTTCCGCCGTGGGTGGTCTCGGGGGGGGGGGGGGAGGAGGGGGGGGGCTCGCCACCGGTGGTCCTCGGGGGGGGGGGGGGGGCTCGCCGCCGGTGGTCCTCGGGGGGGGGGGGGGTTGCCGCTCTTTGCCGCTCCACCCTTACTTCGGCCAAAGACCCCTACTCTTTTGACAATTGTTGTTTGATATTGATTGACCGAAATTTTTAACTTAATTTAAATAACTTTTACTGTACAAAAATATTAGTTTTTGAGAATGAGTTAATTATAAAGTATAAAAAATAATATCATTAATACTTTTAACGTTTTTTTTTACATTCCTAATTTGGTAATGAAGTTAATTTTAACCCACATCTTTGATAATTTGAATCTCTGTTTGTTACATTAAGACTATATTAAATTTATTTAATGTTAATGTGTTTATTTTAGGAATATTTTAGCAAATTTTTATATTTTTATATTTCCCCATAAAAAAGCTATTAGGTTGAGTATGCAGGTTTTCCGCTATATGGGTTTTTGGGGTAAATAGAAATAGAGGAATTATGAACGACCTGGTAAAATACAAATCAGAATTTGTGTCGTGTGATGACGTATGTGTGACGTCTTACGATGGCTAGGTGGAGTGTGTGACGTCATTGGTGTGACGTGGTGGAGTGACGTTATTCATTTGTCATTGAACTCTTACCCGAGAACAGAGAGCCTTAATTTTCATATTATTTTGTGTTTATTAATTACAAAAGATAGTTAAATAATTGCCTAAAGTTTTGCAAAAAAACAATTTTTTAAGACTTTGTTGGTCCCTTGTGGGAGTCTATTTCACTGTTGCGCAAATCACACTACTAACGATATAATTTCTCGCCCTTTACATTTCTAACGGCGCTAATTTGTAGTTTTTCAAACGTAATTAGCTCAAACACTTTAATTTATCAATGTTATAATTAACTATACGACTATTTTTCAATCACTTTAGATTTTTCATTCACAATTAATTCAACCGGAGTTATGTTTCAACAAATGACAGTAAACTTTTGAGCTTCCTGGCCATCAAATTAGGCCTACATTTCCTCTTTGCGTTTTGCAACCAACAACACCTGACCACATTTATCTTGATGGGAACATTCTATAATTACTACTGACAAGTCTCCTTATTCTTTCATACGCCCTCATTTCACCATTCTTTTTTACATACAATTTTTCAAACGCTTTTATTCATGAAGACTTAGAAATGCCGTTTCGCATAGATTAAAAATTTTTAACTGCCAGCTTCATCCGTGAGTCTCAAATATATTGGCCAGTAATTATTATGTTTCTGCGGACTTAAACAAATATTTTTACCAAAAATATTTACTGACAAACTAAAAGCAAAATATACAGTGTTCATAATTTCACAAAACAGTGATAGTGAAAAAGCTTTTATTTTTAAGGTACAATGTCAATGGAAACAAAGAATTACATATGCTTTTCGAGAAAGTGTTTTAAACCTATAAAGGCTGAGGAAAATCCAAGGGTTTCAAGGCGTTGAACCCCCGCCTACACCGGAGCGGGACACCAGTGGGAATGGGACGGTTGCGTGACGATGTCCTACGCGGGATTTTAAAACAAATGGTATTAAATGTGAGCGCACACACCAAAGCGGTACCCGCTGACGCTGGTTCCCGAAACCTTGAATGTTGTGTGGGGTTCTAGCCTCTGTCCAGCTCCGGTGTGGACCCACTCTACGTCCCGCTGACGCTGGTTCCCACAACCGAGAATGTTGAGTGGGGTTCTAGCCTCTGTCCAGCTCCGGTGTGGACCCACTCTACGTCCCGCTGACGCTGGTTCCCACAACCGAGAATGTTGAGTGGGGTTCTAGCCTCTGTCCAGCTCCGGTGTGGACCCACTCTACGTCCCGCTGACGCTGGTTCCCACAACCGAGAATGTTGAGTGGGGTTCTAGCCTCTGTCCAGCTCCCGTGTGGACCTACTCTACGTCCTGCTGACGCTGGTTCCCACAACCGAGAATGTTGAGTGGGGTTCTAGCCTCTGTCCAGCTCCGGTGTGGACCTACTCTACGTCCTGCTGACGCTGGTTCCCACAACCGAGAATGTTGAGTGGGGTTCTAGCCTCTGTCCAGCTCCCGTGTGGACCCACTCTACGTCCCGCTGACGCTGGTTCCCACAACCGAGAATGTTGAGTGGGGTTCTAGCCTCTGTCCAGCTCCCGTGTGGACCCACTCTACGTCCCGCTGACGCTGGTTCCCACAACCGAGAATGTTGAGTGGGGTTCTAGCCTCTGTCCAGCTCCCGTGTGGACCCACTCTACGTCCCGCTGACGCTGGTTCCCACAACCGAGAATGTTGAGTGGGGTTCTAGCCTCTGTCCAGCTCCCGTGTGGACCCACTCTACGTCCCGCTGACGCTGGTTCCCACAACCGAGAATGTTGAGTGGGGTTCTAGCCTCTGTCCAGCTCCCGTGTGGACCCACTCTACGTCCCGCTGACGCTGGTTCCCACAACCGAGAATGTTGAGAGGGGTTCTAGCCTCTGTCCATCTCCCGTGTGGACCCACTCTACGTCCCGCTGACGCTGGTTCCCACAACCGAGAATGTTGAGAGGGGTTCTAGCCTCTGTCCATCTCCCGTGTGGACCCACTCTACGTCCCGCTGACGCTGGTTCCCACAACCGAGAATGTTGAGAGGGGTTCTAGCCTCTGTCCAGCTCCGGTGTGGACCTACTCTACGTCCCGCTGACGCTGGTTCCCACAACCGAGAATGTTGAGAGGGGTTCTAGCCTCTGTCCATCTCCCGTGTGGACCCACTCTACGTCCCGCTGACGCTGGTTCCCACAACCGAGAATGTTGAGAGGGGTTCTAGCCTCTGTCCATCTCCCGTGTGGACCCACTCTACGTCCCGCTGACGCTGGTTCCCACAACCGAGAATGTTGAGAGGGGTTCTAGCCTCTGTCCATCTCCCGTGTGGACCCACTCTACGTCCCGCTGACGCTGGTTCCCACAACCGAGAATGTTGAGTGGGGTTCTAGCCTCTGTCCATCTCCGGTGTGGACCCACTCTACGTCCCGCTGACGCTGGTTCCCACAACCGAGAATGTTGAGAGGGGTTCTAGCCTCTGTCCATCTCCGGTGTGGACCCACTCTACGTCCCGCTGACGCTGGTTCCCACAACCGAGAATGTTGAGAGGGGTTCTAGCCTCTGTCCATCTCCGGTGTGGACCCACTCTACGTCCCGCTGACGCTGGTTCCCACAACCGAGAATGTTGAGAGGGGTTCTAGCCTCTGTCCATCTCCCGTGTGGACCCACTCTACGTCCCGCTGACGCTGGTTCCCACAACCGAGAATGTTGAGAGGGGTTCTAGCCTCTGTCCATCTCCGGTGTGGACCCACTCTACGTCCCGCTGACGCTGGTTCCCACAACCGAGAATGTTGAGAGGGGTTCTAGCCTCTGTCCATCTCCCGTGTGGACCCACTCTACGTCCCGCTGACGCTGGTTCCCACAACCGAGAATGTTGAGTGGGGTTCTAGCCTCTGTTCAGCTCCGGTGTGGACCCACTCTACGTCCCGCTGACGCTGGTTCCCACAACCGAGAATGTTGAGTGGGGTTCTAGCCTCTGTTCAGCTCCGGTGTGGACCCACTCTACGTCCCGCTGACGCTGGTTCCCACAACCGAGAATGTTGAGAGGGGTTCTAGCCTCTGTCCAGCTCCGGTGTGGACCCACTCTACGTCCCGCTGACGCTGGTTCCCACAACCGAGAATGTTGAGTGGGGTTCTAGCCTCTGTCCAGCTCCGGTGTGGACCCACTCTACGTCTCGCTGACGCTGGTTCCCACAACCGAGATTGTTAAGTGGGGTTCTAGTCTCTGTCCAGCTCCGGTGTGGACCCACTCTACGTCCCGCTGACGCTGGTTCCCACAACCGAGAATGTTGAGTGGGGTTCTAGCCTCTGTCCAGCTCCGGTGTGGACCCACTCTACGTCCCGCTGACGATGGTTCCCGCAACCGGGAATGTTGAGTGGGGTTCTAGCCTCTGTCCAGCTCTGGTGTGGACCCACTCTACGTCCCGCTGACGCTGGTTATCGCAACCGGGAATGTTGAGTGGGGTTCTAGCCTCTGTCCAGCTCCGGTGTGGACCCACTCTAAGTCCCGCTGACGCTGGTTCCCGCAACCGGGAATGTTGAGTGGGGTTCTAGCCTCTGTTCAGCTCCGGTGTGGACCCACTCTACGTCCCGCTGACGCTGGTTCCCAGAACCGGGAATGTTGAGTGGGGTTCCAGCCTCTGTCCAGCTCCGGTGTAGACCCACTCTACGTCCCGCTGACGCTGGTTCCCGCAACCGGGAATGTTGAGTGGGGTTCCATCCTCTGTCCAGCTCTGGTGTAGACCTACTCTACGTCCTGCTGACGCTAGTTCCCACAACCGGGAATGTTGAGTGGGGTTCCAGCCTCTGTCCAGCTCCGGTGTAGACCTACCCTACGTCCTGCTGACGCTAGTTCCCACAACCGGGAATGTTGAGTGGGGTTCCAGCCTCTGTCCAGCTCCGGTGTAGACCCACTCTACGTCCCGCTGACGCTGGTTCCCGCAACCGGGAATGTTGAGTGGGGTTCCAGCCTCTGTCCAGCTCCGGTGTAGACCTACTCTACGTCCTGCTGACGCTAGTTCCCACAACCGGGAATGTTGAGTGGGGTTCCAGCTCCGGTGTGGACCTACTCTACGTCCTGCTGACGCTAGTTCCCACAACCGGGAATGTTGAGTGGGGTTCCAGCCTCTGTCCAGCTCCGGTGTGGACCTACTCTACGTCCTGCCGACGCTAGTTCCCACAACCGGGAATGTTGAGTGGGGTTCCAGCCTCTGTCCAGCTCCGGTGTAGACCTACTCTACGTCCCGCTGACGCTGGTTCCCGCAACCGGGAATGTTGAGTGGGGTTCCAGCCTCTGTCCAGCTCTGGTGTAGACCTACTCTACGTCCTGCTGACGCTAGTTCCCACAACCGGGAATGTTGAGTGGGGTTCCAGCCTCTGTCCAGCTCCGGTGTAGACCCACTCTACGTCCTGCTGACGCTAGTTCCCACAACCGGGAATGTTGAGTGGGGTTCCAGCCTCTGTCCAGCTCCGGTGTAGACCCACTCTACGTCCTGCTGACGCTAGTTCCCACAACCGGGAATGTTGAGTGGGGTTCCAGCTCTGGTGTAGACCTACTCTACGTCCTGCTGACGCTAGTTCCCACAACCGGGAATGTTGAGTGGGGTTCCAGCTCCGGTGTGGACCTACTCTACGTCCTGCTGACGCTAGTTCCCACAACCGGGAATGTTGAGTGGGGTTCCAGCTCTGGTGTGGACCTACTCTACGTCCTGCTGACGCTAGTTCCCACAACCGGGAATGTTGAGTGGGGTTCCAGCTCCGGTGTGGACCTACTCTACGTCCTGCTGACGCTAGTTCCCACAACCGGGAATGTTGAGTGGGGTTCCAGCTCCGGTGTGGACCTACTCTACGTCCTGCTGACGCTAGTTCCCACAACCGGGAATGTTGAGTGGGGTTCCAGCTCTGGTGTAGACCTACTCTACGTCCTGCTGACGCTAGTTCCCACAACCGGGAATGTTGAGTGGGGTTCCAGCTCCGGTGTGGACCTACTCTACGTCCTGCTGACGCTAGTTCCCACAACCGGGAATGTTGAGTGGGGTTCCAGCCTCTGTCCAGCTCCGGTGTGGACCTACTCTACGTCCTGCCGACGCTAGTTCCCACAACCGGGAATGTTGAGTGGGGTTCCAGCCTCTGTCCAGCTCCGGTGTAGACCTACTCTACGTCCTGCTGACGCTGGTTCCCGCAACCGGGAATGTTGAGTGAGGTTCCAGCCTCTGTCCAGCTCTGGTGTAGACCTACTCTACGTCCTGCTGACGCTAGTTCCCACAACCGGGAATGTTGAGTGGGGTTCCAGCCTCTGTCCAGCTCCGGTGTAGACCTACCCTACGTCCTGCTGACGCTAGTTCCCACAACCGGGAATGTTGAGTGGGGTTCCAGCCTCTGTCCAGCTCCGGTGTAGACCCACTCTACGTCCTGCTGACGCTAGTTCCCACAACCGGGAATGTTGAGTGGGGTTCCAGCTCTGGTGTAGAACTACTCTACGTCCTGCTGACGCTAGTTCCCACAACCGGGAATGTTGAGTGGGGTTCCAGCCTCTGTCCAGCTCCGGTGTAGACCTACTCTACGTCCTGCTGACGCTAGTTCCCACAACCGGGAATGTTGAGTGGGGTTCCAGCTCCGGTGTAGACCTACTCTACGTCCCGCTGACGCTTGTTCCCGCAACCGGGAATGTTGAGTGGGGTTCCAGCCTCTGTCCAGCTCCGGTGTAGACCCACTCTACGTCCCGCTGACGCTGGTTCCCGCAACCAGGAATGTTGAGTGGGTTTCCAGCCTCTGTCCTCCTCCGGTGTGGGTGAGCCTTGAAATGAAGTCCACGTTAACAATGGCAAGATCCCCAATTTTTTCGTAAGAAGTCAAATTATAATTATGACAAGAAAATACTAAATCGTGATTTTAGTCCTTTTGTAAGGTTATTAAAATATTTTATTTTATTAATATATATAACTATTGCAAAAGTAATAAAACTCATTTTTACCTTATAAAACTCTTTAATAAAACATGCGTAAAATTCATTTCTATTGAGTCATTAAAAAGTCTTATAAAGTACTAATGTGTAGCACAAAACAGTAGTCTTGAAAATAATATTCCCAATGACTTTAGAATTTGCAAATTCATCGTCTAACTTCAATAAAGAAAAGAGGAATAAAACTATTTTAATTTTAAAATTACATCCTGCTTCAACTGCAAATTTGTGGTTATATTTTCGTCTTTCCACGCCAACCTCCTCCTGATTCTTAGACTCTCCACTCAAGAAGGGATAAAATGTTGGAACAAAGGAATTCTGTTATTGGTAGTACTTGTCGGTATTAGGTTACAATCCTCTCCTCTCTAGTATTGTCGAAAGACAAAGTTGAAAATAAATCTTTACATATTTTATTGTAAAATTTTTTAACTCTATCTAGCTTTTAGAAAGTTTAATGTAACATTTTACTTCAAAGTTAGGTAGCTAATTAAAGCTTATTTATATATAGTTTAGTAAAAATATATTAAAATAAAAAAATCGATGTCGACGACATTACACTTTCTCTTCTGTTTGGGGTCAATTGCAAATGTTTTTAAAACAAGCGGTGCAAAAAGTCTTTAATAATTAAGTGTGAAGTAGAGACTTAATCGACAAGGGCCAGAGTTTTAAACTACATTTATTCTACACTTTAACGCTCTAGTATTTGTTATTCAACTCTCCAAGGAATTAGTTTTACCAATCTAGATCATTAAACAATAAGTCTCCTTTACAAAGATTGTTTTTTGCCCATGGTTAAAACGTAAAACTTAAAACATCAAAGTTTTGTTTGTAGTGATTATTTTAGAAATATATTTGACATTAGTATATCTATGAGATAATATTACTATGTAAATGTGATTATAATTGAGCATTTGTTCTCTTTAAATCTCTTATTTCTATTAATTTTTCACACGAGTAATGCTGCAAAGTTTAAAAGTTTGCCATTTAAAATTTTAAATTTTAGAATTTTTCAAAAGATCTTGGAGGATGTGGAATACTGGGATTGTTTGTCACAGCGCGTCTGGGGCATCCTCCTTAGAAAAAAGACTGATCTTGACCTCTATACGGCTCAGATCACCTGACCGTGCGGCTGGCCAAGGAGTGAGCCCAATTGGCTTAGGCTAATTTAGGCCTAACCTGATGTAATGTGACAAACAATTCCAGGCTAGATTTCCAAAGAAGGGAGGAGGATTTTTGGTTGGTTCACCCGTTTTTATGAGAGTTCCACAATACAGGCTGGACCCCTGTGTGCGTAATGCATTTTTCCTGCCTCTCCCTAAAAAAATAATAATAAATAAAATTTAAATTTTACCTAACCGACAGAAACTATTATTACTAATCTAAAACAAGATTAGCAATAATGATTATTTTCAAGCCCTATGTAATTTTATATCCTTATGAATTTAGGAATATTATTTTATACTACAACGGGCGAAATCTGTTAATCTTAGCCCTAAACAACTAAATTTAAATTGGATTTGTTATTTGAAACTTGTTTTCAAAACAAAACGTTTTATTTTTTGCCTAAACATATTTCTATGAAGATAAAAAAAATTAATAAAAACATGTGTTTTTTGTTAAATTTAAAACATAACAATAAGGTTACCATGTTAATTTTAAATGATCAAATATATACTACATATACAGGGTTTAGGCAAAGGTCTGGACACCCCCAGTTAACTTTTCAAAATTAAAAGGCCCCAAAAATTGGATATTTTGGGAGCAGCTCCGAATTTCCAAATGTAAATTCCTATCGTGTAAAACTCCCCTCATTTTAAATGTTTTATCAAGAAAAATTAAATGGCGCAAACCGGAGGTCGATATCTCACCCCTAACCAAAATGACAGCCAGTCCAAAATTTGAGATGGGCAAGCAAGTTTAAGTCGGTACACCGACAATTAATCTTTTAACAAGAGTAGATATAATACAGGCATTCTGGGCCACCCTCATAGTTTTTTTGATGACTTTTTGCTTCGTATGACCACTTTTTTTGCTTCATATGACCACTTTTTTTGCTTCGTATGACCGCTTTTTGCTTCAAATGACCACTTTTGCTTCAAATGACCACTTTTTGCTTCAAATGACCACTTTTGCTTCAAATGACCACTTTTTGCTTCAAATGACCACTTTTTTGCTTCAAATGACCACTTTTTGAATATAATCCAGGGAACACTCATAGTTTTTTTTGACCGCTTTCAGCTCCAAATTGACCGGTTTTTGACCGGATTCTGGCCGGTTTTGGTCAAATATCAGCCCATTTCGGCCCATTTTAGGGCATTTTTCAGGATTTTCAGATACTGATTTCAAGGAGCACTTAGAATTTAATCCAGTTGTTCATTTGATTAGGGGTCCTTTTTTTACCCCCTTCAGCTTCAAATTGACTGGTTTTTATCGGATTTTGATTGGTTTTGGCCAAATATCAGCCCATTTCAGGGTTTCAGGATTTCAGACAGTGATTTCAAGAAGCATTTTGAATTTAATCCAGGGAACTATGAGATGCACTCTTAAGTTAACTATAGTTTTTAAATGAAGTTACCCACTCCCCTTGTGGTGAATCTAATCCAGAAATTAATCCAAGGAAGTGTGAGAACTCCTAAGTTAACCCTATGTAAATGAAAAGATACCGGTTTTCGGTGATTTTGGCCTACTTTTTTGTCAACTTTAGAACATTTTTCAGGATTTCCGATCCATAAAAATTGATATTGAAAGGCGAATTGCCCAACATCCCAGCCCCATATAAAATTAACTTTAATTGCAATTTTACCTTCAAAGACACATTTTTAGGACAAAATTCTCCAATTTTTAACCCAGTTTAACCTCTTAAGATCTAATCCCTAAGGCCCAAGGCAGTAGACAAGCCCTAAAACCTAGCAGCTAAGGCTTTAACCTATCAATAAGCCCAATTAACCATTAGCTTAGACCTAATGTGTTGGACCTAAGATCTAAACCTAAGGCCTTGCACCTGAGTCCAAAGCCCTAAAACATAGCAGCTAAGGCTTAAACCTGTGAATAGGGCCTATTAGCCAACAGCCTAAACCTAATGTGTTGGCACTAAGATGTAAACCTAAGGCCTTGCACCTGAGTCCAAAGCCCTAAAAGCTAGCAGCTAAGGATTTGACCCTGTGAATAGGGCCTATTATCCATCAGCGTAGGCCTAATGTGCTGGACCTAAGATCTAAACCTAAGCCCTTGTACCTGAGTCCAAAACGATAAAACCTAGCAGCTAAGGATTTGACCTGTGAATAGGGCCTATTAGCCAACAGCCTAAACCTAATGTGTTGGCACTAAGATGTAAACCTAAGGCCTTGCACCTGAGTCCAAAGCCCTAAAAGTTAGCAGCTAAGGCTTTGACCTGTGAATAGGGCCTATTATCTATCAGCTTAGGCCTAATGTGTTGGACATAAGATCTAAGCCTAAGGTCTTACACATGGTTCCTAAGATGAAATGCCATAGACTTAGGTCCTAAAACCTAGCAGCTAAGGCTTTGACCTGTGAATAGGACCTATTTGCGTTTAGCTTAGATCTAATGTGTTGGACCTAAAATCTAAACTTCAGGCCTTGCACCTGAGTCCAAAGCCCTAAAACATAGCAGCTAATTCTTAAACCTGTGAATAGGGCCGATTAGCCACCAGCTTAGACCTAATGTGTTGGACCTAAGATCTAAACCTAAGGCCTTGCACCTGAGTCCAAAGCCCTAAAACATAGCAGCTAAGGCTTAAACCTGTGAATAGGGCCGATTAGCCACCAGCTTAGACCTAATGTGTTGGACCTAAGATCTAAACCTAAGGCCTTGCACCTGAGTCCAAAGCCCTAAAACCTAGCAGCTAAGGCTTTGACCTGTGAATAGGACCTATAACCATTAGCTTAGACCTAATGTGTTGTACCTAAGATCTAAATCTAAGGCCTTACAGCTGCGTCCAAAGCCCTAAAACCTAGCAGCTAAGGCTTTGACCTGTAAATAGGGCCTATTAGCCACCAGCTGAGACCTAATGAGCTGCACCTAAGATCTAAACCTTAGGCCTTACATATGAGTCCAAAGCCCTAAAACCTAGCAGCTAAGGCTTTGACCTGTGGGTATTGCCTATTAGCCACCGGCTTAGACGTAATGTGCTGAACCTAAGATCTAAACCTAAGCCCTTGCACCTGAGTCCAAAACCCTAAAACCTAGCAGCTAAGGATTTGACCTGTGAATAGGGCCTATTAGCCAACAGCCTAAACCTAATGTGTTGGCACTAAGATGTAAACCTAAGGCCTTGCACCTGAGTCCAAAGCCCTAAAAGCTAGCAGCTAAGGATTTGACCCTGTGAATAGGGCCTATTATCCATCAGCGTAGGCCTAATGTGCTGGACATAAGATCTAAGCCTAAGGCCTTACACATGGTTCCTAAGATGAAATGCCTTAGACTTAGGTCCTAAAACCTAGCAGCCAAGGCTTTGACCTGTGAATAGGACCTATTTGCGTTTAGCTTAGATCTAATGTGTTGGACCTAAAATCTAAACCTCAGGCCTTGCACCTGAGTCCAAAGCCCTAAAAGCTAGCAGCTAAGGATTTGACCCGTGAATAGGGCGTATTATCCATCAGCGTAGGCTTAATGTGCTGGACCTAAGATTTAAACCTAAGCCCTTGCACCTGAGTCCAAAACCCTAAAACCTAGCAGCTAAGGCTTTGACCTGTGAATAGGACCTATTAGGTAACAGCATAGACCTAAGGTTTTGGGGCTAAGATGTAAACCTAAGGCCTTGCACCTGAGTCCAAAGCCCTAAAACCTAGCAGCTAAGGCTTTAACCTGTGAATAGGACCTATTACCCAACAGCTTAGACCTAATGTGTTGAACCTAAAGTCTAAACCTAAGGCCTTGCAACTGAGTAAAAAGCTAATAAACCTAGTGGCTAAAGCTTTGACCTGTGTATAAGACCTATCAGCCAGGACCTAATGTGTTGGGACTAAGATGTAAACATAAGGCCTGACACCTTAGTACAAAGTCATAAAACCTTAAGATCTAAAAACTTACAAGGGGGCCGCGATTCACAGCCCCCCATGTATTGAGCAAACATTAGGCAACGAGGTCTTTTTTCTTTGATTATGAAATCATGACCAGAAATGGTTATCAGATTCAAATTGGAGTATTTTAAGACCAACCTCCATCCATCTTACTCAAGACCTAAGGTCCTAACGCATGGACTTGACCGAAGACCTAAGGCTATACACCGTAGTCTAGGCTTTAAGGTTCTTAAAAAGACCGAGGCCATAGAGTTAAGACCTGAACACTTACAAGGGATCGCGATTCACGACCCCCCTGAAAAGACACTGTGGTCTAAACCTAATAATAGGTTCTTAGACCAAAGACCTAAGGCCCTACACCACCCTAATGGTTTAAGGTCTTAATTAACCCTATGGTTTTAGGTCTTGGGTCTAAGAGCTTTAAAGCCTAGCCCACGGTGTAGGGCCTTAGGTCTTGGGTATAAGTACTTAACAGCCTAGACCACGGTGTATGGCCTTAGGTCTTGAGTCTGAGACATTTAAAGCCTAGAAAACGGTATATGGCCTTAGGTCTTGGGTATAAGTACTTAAAAGCCTAGACCAGGGTGTATGGCCTTAGGTCTTAAGTCTAGCCCATGCGGACCACCTTAGGCATTGAGTTTAAGTGCTTAAAAGCCTAGCCCATGGTTTATGACTTTAGGTCTTGGAGTAAGTACTTAAAAGCCTAGACCAGTGTGTATGCCCTTGGGTCTTGAGTCTAACCCATGCGGACCACCTTAGGGCTTGAGTCTAAGAGCTTAAAAGCCTAGACCACGGTGTAGGGCCTTAGGTCTTGGGTATAAGAGCTTAAAAGCCTAGATCACGGTGTATGGACTTAGGTCTTGGTGTCTAAGTACTTAAAAGTCTAGACCACGGTGTATAGCCCTAAGTCTTGGGTCTAAGTACTTAAAAGTCTAGACCACGGTGTAAGGCCTTAGGTCCTGGGTCCACAGTGTCTGTTCAGGGGTCGTGAATCACGACTCCCTTGTAAGTTTTCAGGTCTTTACTTTATGGCCTTAGGTCTTGGGTCTAAGAGCTTAAAAGCCTAGACCGTGGTGTATGGCCCTAAGTCTTGGGTCTAAGAGCTTAAAAAACTAGACCACGGTGTAGGGCCTTAGGCCTTGGGTCTAAGTACTTAAAAGCCTAGAAAACGGTGCAAGGCCTTAGGTCTTGGGTCTCAGAGCTTAAAACCCTAACCCGCGGTATATGGCTTTAGGTCTTGAGTCTAAGAGCTTAGGTCTTGGGTCTATGAACCTAAAGGCCTAGTCCACGGGTCTTAGGACTTGGGTCTAAGAACCTAAAGGCCTAATCAAAGGACCTTAGGTCTTGGTTCTAGCCTATGGTGTAGGGCCTTAGGTCTTGGGTATAAGCACCTAAAAGCCTAGACCACGGTCCTTAGATCTTGGTTCTAGACCCTGGTTTAGGGCCTTAGGACTTGGGTATAAGAACCTAAAAGCCTAGACCACGGACCTTAGATCTTGGTTTTAGACCCTGGTGTAGGGCCTTAGGACTTGGGTATAAGAACCTAAAAGCCTAGACCACGGACCTTAGGTCTTGGTTCTAGACCCTTTTGTAGGGCCTTAGGACTTGGGTATAAGAACGTAAAAGCCTAGACCACGGACCTTAGATCTTGGTTCTAGACCCTGGTGTAGGGCCTTAGGTCTTTGGTCTAAGAACCTATTATTAGGTTTAGACCACAGTGTCTTTTCAGGGGGGGTCGTGAATCGCGACCCCTTGTAAGTGTTCAGGTCTTAACTCTATGGCCTCGGTCTTTTTAAGAACCTTAAAGCCTAGACTACGGTGTATAGCCTTAGGTCTTCGGTCAAGTCCATGCGTTAGGACCTTAGGTCTTGAGTAAGATGGATGGAGGTTGGTCTTAAAATACTCCAATTTGAATCTGATAACCATTTCTGGTCATGATTTCATAATCAAAGAAAAAAGACCTCGTTGCCTAATGTTTGCTCAATACAAGGGGGGCTGTGAATCGCGGCCCCCTTGTAAGTTTTTAGATCTTAAGGTTTTATGACTTTGTACTAAGGTGTCAGGCCTTATGTTTACAACTTAGTCCCAACACATTAGGTCCTGGCTGGGGGCTGATAGGTCTTATACACAGGTCAAAGTTTTAGCCACTAGGTTTATTAGCTTTTTACTCAGTTGCAAGGCCTTAGTTTAGACTTTAGGTTCAACACATTAGGTCTAAGCTGTTGGGTAATAGGTCCTATTCACAGGTTAAAGCCTTAGCTAATAGGTTTTAGGGCTTTGGACTCAGGTGCAAGGCCTTAGGTTTACATCTTAGCCCCAAAACATTAGGTCTATGCTGTTACCTAATAGGTCCTATTCACAGGTCAAAGCCTTAGCTGCTAGGTTTTAGGGTTTTGGACTCAGGTGCAAGGGCTTAGGTTTAGATCTTAGGTCCAGCACATTAGGCCTACGCTGATGGATAATAGGCCCTATTCACAGGTCAAATCCTTAGCTGCTAGGTTTTAGGGTTTTAGACTCAGGTGCAAGGGCTTAGGTTTACATCTTAGTTCCAACACATTAGGTTTAGGCTGTTTGCTAATAGGTACTATTCACAGGTCAAATCCTTAGCTGCTAAGTTTTAGGGTTTTGGACTCAGGTGCAAGGGCTTAGGTTTAGATCTTAGGTCCAGCACATTAGGCCTACGCTGATGGATAATAGGCCCTATTCACGGGTCAAATCCTTAGCTGCTAGCTTTTAGGGCTTTGGACTCAGGTTCAAGGCCTGAGGTTTAGATTTTAGGTCCAACACATTAGATCTAAGCTAAACGCAAATAGGTCCTATTCACAGGTCAAAGCCTTAGCTGCTAGGTTTTAGGACTTATGTCTAAGGCATTTCATCTTAGGAACCATGTGTAAGGCCTTAGGCTTAGATCTTATGTCCAGCACATTAGGCCTACGCTGATGGATAATAGGCCCTATTCACAGGGTCAAATCCTTAGCTGCTAGGTTTTAGGGCTTTGGACTCAGGTGCAAGGCCTTAGGTTTACATCTTAGTGCCAACACATTAGGTTTAGGCTGTTGGCTAATAGGCCCTATTCACAGGTCAAATCCTTAGCTGCTAGGTTTTAGGGTTTTGGACTCAGGTGCAAGGGCTTAGGTTTAGATCTTAGGTTCAGCACATTACGTCTAAGCCGGTGGCTAATAGGTGATACCCACAGGTCAAAGCCTTAGCTGCTAGGTTTTAGGGCTTTCGACTCATATGTAAGGCCTAAGGTTTAGATCTTAGGTGCAACTCATTAGGTCTCAGCTGGTGGCTAATAGGCCCTATTTACAGGTCAAAGCCTTAGCTGCTAGGTTTTAGGACTTTGGACGCAGCTGTAAGGCCTTAGATTTAGATCTTAGGTACAACACATTAGGTCTAAGCTAATGGTTATAGGTCCTATTCACAGGTCAAAGCCTTAGCTGCTAGGTTTTAGGGCTTTGGACTCAGGTGCAAGGCCTTAGGTTTAGATCTTAGGTCCAACACATTAGGTCTAAGCTGGTGGCTAATCGGCCCTATTCACAGGTTTAAGCCTTAGCTGCTATGTTTTAGGGCTTTGGACTCAGGTGCAAGGCCTTAGGTTTAGATCTTAGGTCCAACACATTAGGTCTAAGCTGGTGGCTAATCGGCCCTATTCACAGGTTTAAGCCTTAGCTGCTATGTTTTAGGCTTTGGACTCAGGTGCAAGGCCTGAAGTTTAGATTTTAGGTCCAACACATTAGATCTAAGCTAAACGCAAATAGGTCCTATTCACAGGTCAAAGCCTTAGCTGCTAGGTTTTGGGACCTAAGTCTATGGAATTTCATCTTAGGAACCATGTGTAAGACCTTAGGCTTAGATCTTATGTCCAACACATTAGGCCTAAGCTGATAGATAATAGGCCCTATTCACAGGTCAAAGCCTTAGCTGCTAGCTTTTAGGGCTTTGGACTCAGGTGCAAGGCCTTAGGTTTACATCTTAGTGCCAACACATTAGGTTTAGGCTGTTGGCTAATAGGCCCTATTCACAGGTCAAATTGTTAGATGCTAGGTTTTAAGGTTTTGGACTCAGGTGCAAGGGCTTAGGTTTAGATCTTAGGTCCAGCACATTAGGCCTACGCTGATGGATAATAGGCCCTATTCACAGGTTAAAGCCTTAGCTGCTAGGTTTGAAGGCTTTGGACTCAGGTGCAAGGCCTTACGTTTACATCTTAGTGCCAACATATTAGGTTTAGGTTGTTGGCTAATAGGCCCTATTCACAGGTCAAATCCTTGGCTGCTAATTTTTAGGCTTTTGGACTCAGTTGTAAGGCCTTATAGGTTTAGAACTTAGGTTCAACCCATTAGATCTAAGCTGGTGGTTAATAGACCCTATTCACAGGTCAAATCCTTAGCTGCTAGCTTTTAGGGCCTTGGACTCAGGTGCAAGACCTTAGGTTTAGGCTGTTGGTTAATAGACCCTATTCACAGGTCAAATCCTTAGCTGCTAGCTTTTAGGGCTTTGGACTCAGGTGCAAGGCCTTAGGTTTACATTTTAGTGCCAACACATTAAGTCTAAGCTAAATGCAAATAGGTCCTATTCACAGGTCAAAGCCTTAGCTGCTAGGTTTTAGGACCTAAGTCCAAGGTATGTCATCCTAGTAACCATGTGTAAGGCCTTAGGCTTAGATCTTATGTCCAACACATTAGGCCTGAGCTGATAGATAATAGGCCCTATTCACAGGGTCCAATCCTTAGCTGCTAGCTTTTAGGGCTTTGGACTCAGGTGCAAGGCCTTAGGTTTACACCTTAGTGCCAACACATTAGGTTTAGGCTGTTGGCTAATAGGCCCTATTCACAGGTCAAATCCTTAGCTGCTAGGTTTTATGGTTTTGGACTCAGGTACAAGGGCTTAGGTTTAGATCTTAGGTCCAGCACATTAGGCCTACGCTGATGGATAATAGGCCCTATTCACAGGGTCAAATCCTTAGCTGCTAAGTTTTAGGGCTTTGGACTCAGGTGCAAGGCCTTAGGTTTACATCTTAGCCCCAAAACATTAGGTCTATGCTGTTACCTAATAGGTCCTATTCACAGGTCAAAGCCTTAGCTGCTAGGTTTTAGGGTTTTGGACTCAGGTGCAAGGGCTTAGGTTTAGATCTTAGGTCCAGCACATTAGGCCTACGCTGATGGATAATAGGCCCTATTCACAGGTCAAATCCTTAGCTGCTAGGTTTTAGGGTTTTAGACTCAGGTGCAAGGGCTTAGGTTTACATCTTAGTTCCAACACATTAGGTTTAGGCTGTTTGCTAATAGGTACTATTCACAGGTCAAATCCTTAGCTGCTAAGTTTTAGGGTTTTGGACTCAGGTGCAAGGGCTTAGGTTTAGATCTTAGGTCCAGCACATTAGGCCTACGCTGATGGATAATAGGCCCTATTCACGGGTCAAATCCTTAGCTGCTAGCTTTTAGGGCTTTGGACTCAGGTGCAAGGCCTTAGGTTTACATCTTAGTGCCAACACATTAGGTTTAGGCTGTTGGCTAATAGGCCCTATTCACAGGTAAAATCCTTAGCTGCTAGGTTTTATCGTTTTGGACTCAGGTACAAGGGCTTAGGTTTAGATCTTAGGTCCAGCACATTAGGCCTACGCTGATGGATAATAGGTCCTATTCACAGGGTCAAATCCTTAGCTGCTAGCTTTTAGGGCTTTGGACTCAGTTGCAAGGCCTTAGGTTTACATCTTAGTGCCACCACATTAGGTTTAGGCTGTTGGCTAATAGGCCCTATTCACAGGTTTAAGCCTTAGCTGCTATGTTTTAGGGCTTTGGACTCAGGAGCAAGGCCTTAGGATTAGATCTTAGGTCCAACACATTAGGTCTAAGCTAATGGTTAATTGGGCTTATTGATAGGTTAAAGCCTTAGCTGCTAGGTTTTAGGGCTTGTCTACTGCCTTGGGCCTTAGGGATTAGATCTTAAGAGGTTAAACTGGGTTAAAAATTGGAGAATTTTGTCCTAAAAATGTGTCTTTGAAGGTAAAATTGCAATTAAAGTTAATTTTATATGGGGCTGGGATGTTGGGCAATTCGCCTTTCAATATCAATTTTTATGGATCGGAAATCCTGAAAAATGTTGGAAAGTTGACAAAAAAGTAGGCCAAAATCACCGAAAACCGGTATCTTTTCATTTACATAGGGTTAACTTAGGAGTTCTCACACTTCCTTGGATTAATTTCTGGATTACATTCACCACAAGGGGAGTGGGTAACTTCATTTAAAAACTATAGTTAACTTAAGAGTGCATCTCATAGTTCCCTGGATTAAATTCAAAATGCTCCTTGAAATCACTGTCTGAAATCCTGAAAAATGCCCTGAAATGGGCTGATATTTGGCCAAAACCAATCAAAATCCGGTAAAAACCAGTCAATTTGAAGCTGAAGGGGGTAAAAAAAGGACCCCTAATCAAATGAACAACTGGATTAAATTCTAAGTGCTCCTTGAAATCAGTATCTGAAAATCCTGAAAAATGCCCTAAAATGGGCCGAAATGGGCTGATATTTGACCAAAACCGGCCAGAATCCGGTCAAAAACCGGTCAATTTGGAGCTGAAAGCGGTCAAAAAAAACTATGAGTTTTCCCTGGATTATATTCAAAAAGTGGTCATTTGAAGCAAAAAAGTGATCATTTGAAGCAAAAAGTGGTCATTTGAAGCAAAAGTGGTCATTTGAAGCAAAAAGTGGTCATTTGAAGCAAAAGTGGTCATTTGAAGCAAAAAGCGGTCATACGAAGCAAAAAAAGTGGTCATATGAAGCAAAAAAAGTGGTCATACGAAGCAAAAAGTCATCAAAAAAACTATGAGGGTGTTTCAGAATGCCCATTCTATATCTACTAACAAGTTTCAGTAGGAAAACTGAACTCGGCATATGTTATCAAAACAACAAATGCAATTTTTCATCAATGACACAACCTTTCCCCAACCCCCAAAATGGGGTATTTTGGGGCAGCCCCAATTTTCAAATTATAAACCCCCAATTGAGTTACACCTAATTTTAAACGGTTTATCAAGAAAATCTGAATGGTGAAGACCGGAGGTCGATATCTCACCACTAACAAAAATGGCAGCCATTTAAAAAATTCGAGAAGAGTTAAATGACATTCGTTAAAATTAAAAAGCAAAATCGGTTTTTTTTATTATTGAGAATTTATGATATTGTTTTAGAATTGAACCTAGTAGCAGAAATGGATGAGTAAGTTCAATTCTAAAATAATTCAAAGAATTTGTATTTCTAAAACAGTTATTTTCTGATTTAATTTTATTGAATGTCAATCACCCCATCTCAAATTTTAAAATGGCTTCCATTTTGGTTTAAGATGAGATATTGACCTCCGGTTGGTTGCCATTCAATTTCTCTTGATAAACCGTTTAAAATGAGGGGTCACTCAATAGGGGTTTACATTTGAAAATTTGGGGCTTCAACCAAAATACCCCATTTTGGGGCAGGGGCAAAATTGTGTAGTTGATGAAAAAGTTTTTTATGTTGTTAACTTGTATATGATGATATTTTTATGTGATAGATGATAAAGGTTTTATGCACTTTTAAAAATGGCCCATACATAAATTAGGTTTTTAGAAGCAAACATTTATTGTTCATTTTCTGACGTTGATAACTCAGCGATTTTATAACAAAACTATAGAAATATATATATTTTATAGATGAATAAGTAATTTACTTTTATAAAATATTCTATTAATTAATCTATGAAGCATATTTTATTTTTCTGTATGTCAAAGAAAATAAATTGTTTTTTCTGGGAAAATGTATGGTTATATAAAAATTGTATACTTTTTATTTTTTGAAGCATTTTAGTCTGTTGACATTTCCATGTAAGGAATTGAGTTTTATATAACTTTTACATTTGAATAATATGTGTAGGAATTATTTTGTAGCTTGCTTTCAAAATTTGTAATTCATCTAAACTGAAGACTTACAAACCTTTGCCTACTACACCCAAACGCTTTGTTAGAAAAATATACTATTTATATCATTGTATTTTACATTTATTGCTAAAAAAGAACGTATACATACATATATACTTATAAAAATAATTATGTTTTATGGCAAAATTGCGTTACCATTACAAAGTGTACAAAACATTTCTGCCACTGAGAAATCAGTCAACGGAAGATATAGGTTTAAACTCGCCTACGGCTCGATGGGGGCTTCGCCCCCATGCCTCCTTTGGGGGTTGCCCCAAATTCGTTAAATCTTCTAAGTCTTAAGAACTGAACAGGCTAGTTGCTTCCTCCACCCTAACTCTATACTTATCTTCTCTGACTTAGTTTAATAGTTCAGGAAATCTAAAGCATTTAAGATATTCTCTTGATATTTAAAGTTCAAATTGATACTTTTGTTTTATATTTTATATGTAATGCTTAGGGTATGTGTGTGTAGCTAAATTTCATTCATCTAAGTGTCATAACAATAAATAAAAACTAGTGGCTTATAGGGGCAAAGGCCCCTAAAAACCAAAATGGTGAAGTTGTCTCCTAAAATAAGTTTCAATTTATCCTTGCAGTATTACGGCATTTTTCTCAAGCTTTAGAGTGAAACTACATGTTTGGGTTTTCTAATAAAATATTTCCTAACCTTGACGAAACTTTTTGGTGGTATCAAATCAGTAATATACCAATAGGCCTAAATTTCCCCTGTATTAAAATACAGCAGTCTATTTTGTGGAAGAAAGAAAATTATTGCACTATTTTACTAAAGAACACGGTAAAAATAGTTTTAACCTTATTGTGAGTTTTGAGTTGTGAGTCTTGATGAGTTTGTAACTCAAAAAAATAAAATAGTTCAATACAACATAAGCCCATTGATACTGTACTCCTTCACCCTGGACCCCTGTGCCCCCCATTCCCTCACACTCGCCGCGACTCCGTGCCTCCGTTCAGACCTCTCCTGACCCGTGTTTCCTGTACCCCCTATGCCCCCGGGGCCCGAGTATCCCCCATGTCCCCGTATCCCTTGCCCCCTCATGCCCCTGTGACTCGAATTCTCCCGTGCTCACATGCTCGAGTTCTCCCCCCTGGCCCCCGTGCCCTCTATGTTCATCATTACTCCACAATGCCCATGCCCAACCGCCATCCGTGCCACCGACGTCTCTAGTACCCCTTGTGTTGCCCTTCCCATGCCCCATACCCCCATGCCACCATGCCCACCATTCCTCCCCTTGCCATCTATATCCCCATGCCATCTATATCCCCATGCCCCCTAACCCCAGTTACCCTGACAGTCCTCGTGCCCACATGCCCCCGCACCCACGGTACTCCCGTGCCCACTTGCCTACCTTTCTTCCCTATGGTCCCCATGCCCTTATGTTCCCCAAGCCTCCCCCGTGCTCCAATGCCCATCTGCGCCCCTTCCTCGTGCCACCGATGCCCCTAGTGCCCATTGTGCCTTCCCACCCCCGCGCCACCACGTGCCCCCGGTCCCCTATGTTTCCGTACCCCCATGTCCGACGTTGCTCCCGGTGACCCCCGTGCCCCCATGCCATCTACCCCTTTGCCATCGACGCCCCAGAGTGCCCCGTATTCCCCCGCAACCCCATACCGTACATGCTCCCGTGCAATCATGCTCGCCGTTCCTCCCTGTGCCCCTATGTTCCCCATGCCCCCAAAGTGCCCCTCATGCCCCGCTGTCTTCAGTGCCACCGACACCCTTCGGGCCCCCATATCCCAGAACCCCCTGTGCTCCCCATACGGTCCCGTGCTACCATCCCCCCCCCGTACTTCTGTGCCCTTCTGTGCCTCCAGCCGTGCCCCCTATTCCCCCATGTCTCCCCCGTGCCTCCATGCCACCTACGTCCCTCGTACTTTGATTTTAGTCAATTTTGTCTTTCCGTCAATGAAGTAGAACACTGATATTGTTAGTTTTCGCAAACTATAATTTACATGAAAAGCTCCCCGTCTTTATTGATTACCAGGCGTTTATTGTTTCCCTACGACCTACATAAAGAAAAAAGCTTGGATAAAACCAAAACAAAATATTCCTCATACAGAGGTTATCCAATGTTAGTAGTTTACATAAAATGATTCACTTGAAAATAAACAAACACTCAACAAAACTATTCAACTCTTAAAATCTAACTAATAAATAGCCAATATATAAAACAATAACGTAATAACAAAACTACATTCACAGAGTAGAGACAACCATTATATCAACCATGCCATTTCCAAGCCAATTTTAACTTTGGTATATTCAGCATAAAAAATCATTCCACTCCTGTTTCCTTAATGGCATAGATGGGGCCACAAAAATAAAATCTCCTGTGGATCCGTTCATGACTATTAGTGTTCTCCTCTTTTATAGTATTGCCAATTTAAAAAAGGTATAAGCATACGGTTATCTTAACTCAAAATATCTCCTCAATAACCAGCTGAGTTTGTGATAAAACACTGGAACATCTGCTTAATCACACGTGCAGATCTAAAAATCGTCTTCCCTTTAGATTAACATTGGAACTTCAAGGTCCAATGGGGCGAAGCCCAGGTAACTTTTGATAATTCTGGTATTTTTCCTTGCGTCCTTGGCCTTCAAGCTTTAAAATGAGCCATCAAACATTACCCTATCTTTCTTCTAACTTGAAATATTTCGTGGGGACCGATTCGCTTACGGAATTATATATATATATATAGATATTAAAATACCTCAATTTTTTGGAAAGAATATCGAAAATACGCCCCTTTT
This sequence comes from Neoaliturus tenellus, assembly GCA_030545055.2. Lineage (NCBI taxonomy): Eukaryota > Metazoa > Arthropoda > Insecta > Hemiptera > Cicadellidae > Neoaliturus > Neoaliturus tenellus. Next base: position 747,927 of record CM061532.1, on the reverse strand, counting down.
TGGGGTGAAATGCTACAAAATCTTAAGGCCCACCTTATAGAGCATCTAAAAAGAATATATAATGGTGAAAAAAATGTATCGGTATGGCCGTATCTTTACCGGGTTCAACAAAACCACCAAAAACTGTACATAAAAAGGTTAATAATTTAGTATTTTCAGTTTGTTTACTAATCTTGGATTGAAATCGGCAAATGGCTGCTTCTATAGTAAGAAATAGATATATTCATAGTATACACAAAATTTGGGGCATGTATGTGTCATAAAAGTAAACGATAAATATTGAAATAGAGCAATTTTGGTGAAAAAGTTACGATATTGTGAAAGTACGCCTTTCTTTACGGGTGAAGAAGGTGAGATACGGCATAGAATCGAACTTGAAGAGCGTCAAAAATAGAATATAATACTAACAAAACAAATATCAATATTGAAGTATATTTGGCAGAATAAAGTAATTTACAACACTTTACACAAAAAATTTTAAGAATGTTGTGTTAAAAAAATTTTTTTTACTTAATTATAATTGAAATTGGTCAATGGCTGCCGCTATGGTAAGATCTAGTTGAGATCATAATATGTACTAAATTTCAAGCATCCGTGTGCAATATTAGTAAATAAAAAATATTAAAATAGCGAGATTTTTGTGAAAAAAAATTGGAATTGTTGAAAGTACGCCCCTTTTTAAGGGTGAAGGGAGTGAGATACGGCAAAATTTAACAGGACTAAACTTGTAGAGTGTCTAATTCCTGACCATGAATTATCCCTCAAATTCGAGATAGGACCTCTCGTTCAAAAGTTGCAGCGTATTTAGAAAAAGCCTTACATGGCGTAGATTTTACCATACAAAACTTTAGGGGGTTAAAATATGAAAACTCAATGTTTTGCGATTTCCCCTTTGTATTGACCATACAAACTACGCGTCTACCAAATTTCAAGTTTCTAGCTCATCCGGACTAAAAGTAGGATTTCTCTATTGTTCCAGAACCGGCAATTTCCCACTACTTATGTTCAAAAATCTGGAAAAAGTGAAAAATGTATTTTGTGAGTAAACGAGAGGAGATACGGTGAAATATGTAAGGAAAAATTTTTTAGATATTTAAAAGATCTATCAAAATTGTTCTGTAAAAATTTTTGTAGAACAAACCGTTTAGTCACTAGAGCCCGAAAACCGAAAATGGGGTTTCATTAAAAACGCTCTGGAGGCTTAACGGTGCGAGATACGATAAAACATCAAAGGACCGAAATTGTATAAAATTAAATTCCCTATCGTGCGATTGTTCTCAGATTTTAGATAGGACGAAGCGTTTGGCCGGTAGAGCCAAAAAACTAAAATTACAATTTCGGAAGTCCGCCATTTTTAATTTCTTTTAGTAGGTTAAAACTACAAATTTGCAAGTTTAAGATTTTATCCTTATCATTGATCATTCAGGCTAGACGTATGCCAAATTTCAAGTCTCTAGCTTTAATGGTTACGTCAGAAATTCGTATCCCATATAAGTGAGTGAGTCAGTCAGTCAGTCAGTTACACATGGGGCTGTATATATTATAGATGATAAAACAAATCCGAAACGAATGAATGCTGTTTACATTTTATTAAGATGGGCAATGCCCCAGTCCCGGTTTTATAAACTTGGTTAACAAATTTGCACCAGCTGAGTTTGCTTCGCCCCACTGGGCTTCTACGAGGTTTTTGGGACACAGCCAGTTTTTCTCCGATGTAAGAGACCCGACAGTCATGATTCTGTTTACAATGTTTATTGCAGACAATAACTGCCACAGCGTACTTAGTCCTAAATGTAACTTAGTATGAAGCTTCTACCTCTGCATCGTGACCTCTATTGAATAAGATTTTAAATTCCATAGCTTCTTGGATGTTCATTTCATTATTTTTTTAATTTTTGATTTGATCAAGTATTCATCAGGGTGGGATTTACGATTTAATCTTTGCTCCGGATAACTTATAATAAAGAATTTAACTTTATACTCATCAGACCTAGAGTAATGGAACGTAATTTTTAGCAGAGTAAATTTAACTTAATATTCTGAAAAATAAAATACTTATCCCAGTTTAACTATCAGATGTAAAAAATACAATTTTATAATGGCAATTTTTTGTAGAATATAATTAACACAGCATTACTGAATTAAATAATAACAATAAAATATTTGAACTATACAATATATTTCATATGAAAGTAGCCGTTAGATCTCAAGAAAAGTCATTAGCTTTTTAAAGGTTCGATTCCAGAACTAGTTGCTATTTGTCATTGGGCTTTTAATTAATAATGCTTTCTCACAACAAGATCAAGGATTGGACTGTTCCATGTCAAAACGTAAAATAATGCCACTAGGTCTTTACACACACACAAAAATTTCATTTTGTCTTGTGACCGAAGAAGAAGCAATGTTAGATTTTTTAATGATCATAATTAACAGATATAAAAATTCAAGAATCTGTTACCGTCGATGTATTATTATCTAGTTGTCAATAAAAAATAAAATAAAAAAAACTTAATCGTTTTACTTTTGCTATTTCAACTTAGTGTGCCTTTTACAAGGTTCAAATGTTTTAAACATAATTCCTAAAAATGACCAGAGCTCGTTAAATTTTACAAATGGCGTTCATCAATCAATTTGTATACATCCGTAAAAATAAGAAGTAGATAAAACTGTACAAAAATGAAAATTTGTATAAAATATCAGTCTGGTACATAGTTTTTCTTTATTTAAATTAAAATTAATAATATAAATCATTCAAGAAATTAAAACTTTATGAACTTTTGAATAATAACGTAGAATAAAACTTCTAACCCACTTTTTCGAATATTAATGAATAATTTATTGACGCGAAGAAAAAATTAAATAAATGACATCTTTCAATTAATTATGTTTTATTTGAGAAAATAAGTGTAAAACGTATAACCCAGTAGCTTTTTTCAGTCATGTATGCTAAAAATATTATTCAAGGTTTATCGTTGTGTTAAATACTAAAAGTCACTTATTTTTGTCAAATATTTTAACAATATGCTAATGAAGTTAATAAAATAATTAATAATAATTAATAATTGGAAATTAATAGAAAATAATTTTATGGTGATGAATTATATAAATTTATTTTATAAACAATATCTTACTTATTAATTATTTATATTTGAATAAAAAATCATTTAAATTTTTTATTTTCTGTACAAGTGATGATCCTTAATTTTTCCCAAAATAACCACTAAGGAAAGCTTAACTGAAGATATAAAAATCTTTAAACCTGAACTTTCCCGCCTACAGTGTTAATGTGAGACTCTTGAAGAAAATTACACCTCTTTCAACCTAATAGCTGAGAGGAGTGAATAAAGCGAAGGTACACTTTCATCCCTTCTATCAGGTTAAATTTTTTACAAAACATTTGATATTTTTCAACTTGTACTATTACTCTTGAATTGTTCTTTTTACGAAACCAATATGTCTTCCACTAAGGTAAAAATATTATCAATAAAAAATTCATCAATGTTTTTAAATAAATTTGTTATATTTCCATAATGAATTGATTACAATGCAAAGTAAGTTTATATAAATAAAAATAAGGAAGTAATGTACATGGTGTAATTTAACAAAAAATACGTTTAATACTATGCCGTTCTTTGGAGTTTGTCATCCGATCAGATGTTCAAAAATTATATAATATAGATGTATAACATAAAGTTATAATATATTTTTGCTCTTAGTTTTTGTTGTTGTTGTTTTTTTTATTTAACAAAGAAAACGGCTATTTGAAGTTGATAAAGGTTTTAAAATTGGTTTTGATTTTGCAGTAATATGATAGAACAGTAACTATAAAAATAGTATTGATAATCACAAACTAATGCAATTTCTCAAAATACTTCTGCATACTTTAAAAATACATGAATTATATAATTATTTTACTCTTAAAAGTTTCAACATGTTGATTCACAAGAGAGTAAATGTAGACCAAGTTTCCTTTAAATAACCCTAGAAAATATTCTGGCTGGCAAGTTATAAATTTTTTGTGATAAAATAATAGAATAGTTAAAAATAATCAACTACCTGCTGTTTAAAAAATGGTATCACTTAGGACTGTGTACAATTAAGTAAAATAGTAATCCAGGAATGAAAGAACGAATCGTCGACGGTGCGGAGTTTTAAACTACCATTACTACTGCCTTTATGGCTTTGGTTTTTGTTTCTCAACTCAATGAACCATTAAGCTAATTGGTTTTATATGTGAACGCTAATTTAATGAAATTGTTCCTAATGCTAATTTTTTCCTCACTGGATTTATTTAAAGACGCTTTTTACTCAAATGTAAGAAAATAATATGTTTTATTTCGTTCAACAATGTCGGATAGATTAAAAGGAATACAAAAATGCATTTTCTTAAAATGATATATATTTACACATTTCTACGTGATATTTTTTTTATTTTATATAAAGATTGTTAATTTTTTACATATAGGTATACCATTGCAACCTAATAATGATTAAAGTACTTCTGTACTTTAATCATTAATAAAATTCTAAAAAAGAAGAAAATTCTAAAAACAGAATGTAATATAACCTCAATTCCACTCACATTTAATAAAATTTAAATTTATAAAGAAGATCAAATGCGTTCTCTTAGGAAAAATATTAAGATCATATATTATTCCTTTTATGCTGCTGGTTATAGGTAACAAATTGAACGAAAATGTCATTTAGATATGCTTTTTGTCTACCGAGATAATGGGTGATGATTTGCGCATTACAAACATTTCTAATAAATAGTTCTTTTAAAGAACATTAAGATTTTTTCAACCTTTTTTTGTAAAGAAATCTCAATTTACAGGCAAGCTCTTTATATAATAAGTCAGTACACAAAACATTATTAGAAGAAATGATTATTATTGTTGAGAACAAAATGCTTGTATAATCAAAATTTTCAAGTTATTAATGTACTATTTTTATCACACTTATTTTATAAATCAAAATATATTTATTTCAATGTCATTGCAAGTAATAAGTGGTGTTTTAAATTCTACCATATATACTCATAAAAACTGAGCCCTTTCTGTTGTGCCTTCTGCAACTGTAGGCCTTAGTCATTCAGTCGTAGTTTCTGTCCAAGTTACATTTCTGGCTGATAAGAGGGGTACAAGTTGAAACAAAAAATATTTTTAAAATTGTTTTATTACTATTAAGAAAAACTTTATCAATTTTTTGCGTGGGTAGAATTTATTTACGCATGACTAAAATTGAGCAGTGAGGGACTCAACTTAACCTTCTACTAATAGTGATGATCCAGCCCCAGACGCTTTCGGATAATTTCATGCCTAGGAGACCCTTATGAGCCCTGATAGGTCACTAAAGACAGGGACAATACCGAACTTTGCTCTAGGCAGTACATCGGACCGAACATCGAACCGAACATTTTGAGCGAGAGGGAGAGTGTGAGTGAGTGAGAGCGCTGGAGGATGCGGTGGTAAGTGGAGAGGCGTTCCATCGCGAGCGTTCGGGGCGACGCTCGGAATGGCGTACGGAGCAAAATTTCACCTTTACACACTACCGTACACCGAACTGGTCTTTTCTTTGATGTTTCATAAAAACCGCCTCCAGAGCGCTCTTCTCAACGTTCGGTACGGTGTTTGGACCAGTGTCATGTACGGTGAACGTGTCCCGTGTCACATTAAGGGACTTAATCTTTTGTCCAGTACGATGTTCGGTTCCATGTACGGTCAGTAGAAAAGTCTGGTAGTGTGTCACCGGCTTAACCCTTAAAGTAGAAGCTTTGAGAACACTCAGACACCCCTCGTCTCTCTTCACACGAAGCACATTTTATTAGAGTATTTCCCTATAGGGAATACGTTATTACGGTAGTAGCCATGGTAACATCTAAGCCCGGGAACTCCGATTTCGATCAAATTTGGTGTGAATGTGTAGGACCAGGTCTATTTTCATAAGTTCGCGAACTAGCACTATCGGGCTATGGGAACGGTGATTTATGGGGTTTCAAAAGGGTCAAAAATGGGTTTTTGGCATTTTTTATATAAGTTTTTTAAAAACTCAACAATTTTAACTAAAACAATTTAAAAGAGGTTATCAACAGTTTAGTATTTTGATTTTTCAACATAGCTTAACAGGTTTCGAAGAACATAAAAAAATAGGTTTTCCTTGTTATTGTTATGGGGAATCAACAAAACCTTGTATCTCACTTATTTATTGACATAACTTTATCAAAATTGGTATAAAATACACTAGGTAGGTTTTAACTTCTATTTAGGTACAGCACCAATATGGCGGCAAACCTACCAACTCAACCCCAAGACCCATATGAGGTTTAGGGGGAAATGAGAAATATCAGGATTTGATGCAATTTAGTTACATGCACTGGGAATGGATTTTCCAATATTTTCTCTCAATACCCGCAAGGCAGCAAACCTTCATCCTCGTTCCTATTGTGTTTATGGGCAAAGTTAAAAAAATTGAATCATTGTGGAAATTCGCTGAGTACGTATGTCTGCTGCGACGGGGGTATCTTCGCTTTGCAGCTAACCTCGACTTAGTGTCGGTCGTGATGACCCCATAAAACTTCAGGGGCAGTCTACTCTATGAAGAGTAGTGATTTGTATCACTCTCCTTCATTCCTACATTCCCCACCTGGTAAAGTTACTTCATAAAGTTGACAGATTTGTATTTAATATACAAATAATAGTTATTTAATAGTTTACTTCATTAAATTATGCAGTGTTGTGTATTCATACAACACTTTACAATATCTTCGAGTTTGCTTAAAATGCATTATTCGATATTGAATTTTCTATATTACAACTACAAGTTAAAAAGATTTTCTCTATCTCGTATTTAAACTGAGAATCCGCCCGACCATTATTAATTGAATAATTATTATATTAAAAATTAATTAAATTACCTAATTTTAATTTTAACATCGTGCTACTAAGGTTGTACAAATGAACCTTTACTAAAGTGAACAGTGACAAGTTTGGTTAAAAAAGTAACAAACGTCATTTGTGGGTTTTGTGCTGAACAAAAAACACTCTACGATGACGCTAACCCGCCGGAACCCGGGAACGCATTTTGACGACTAGCTTTGACACAACGGAAACATTGTTTAGCTCTACGGTTTTAAAAGAAATGATGGAGATTTTCCAGTGAATGTTACTTTTTAATGATATTTTAGTCACGTTTTAACTCTAAAAACTTATAAATTATTTTTTTTAAATAGGGATAAATGTGGCCAAATATGTGTAACTGGTCCAATGTTTTTGAAAGTAATTACTTTACACATTATTCAAACTGTAAAATATATATTAATTTATGAAAATTGTACTCAATGTTCATTATAAAAATAATATACTATAGGATACATAAATAGTCTGTTTATTTTACTTAACATTTTATTTTAGAATGGGCTGCAGTTAACTTATGATTTAACCAACAATAGTTAAGTTAAAGTCAAACGAGATTCTTGTTTTACATTTGCACACTTTTCAGAAAATTTAATGAAATCTTTAAGGATAACTCAATTGCATTTAAGCTTTTGTCAGGTTGTTTGCAAGTGAGCATTTCTAAATGCTGCATCGTAATTAAAGCAAAACTCCATTAGTGAATGTCAATCAGATTTAAAGTTTGAGACAACCTTTATCTCATTTGCAAGAGATTATCTGTTCGGTCTTTGCTGGACTTTAATTAAATAGTTTTTTGGTTCATTTAAATATTAATATTGCTGTCAAATACTCCACTGTTTTGGTATGATTTATCATGTACTAAAAATCGTTATAAAATAAATGTTTCACTCAAATATTTTTAAATATTACACATTTTGTTTAAACTAACAATTATTTCTTATATAAATTATAACTTATAATATTTATTTTTTAATTTTTTCGCATACAAAACGGGACTTTATTTTTTAATTACCAACAAATAAATTGTGCACTAGAGTAAGAATATGCAATTATTGGAAATACAAATGGGGAACGACACAAGTCATGCGACTGTGGAGCATAGTATCAAACTATACAAAACCATAGTCACAGAGTGTGCATTGAGTGTTTTCCCCGAAGGATTGATCGGTCTGCATAGCTCAAATGAAGATGGGCTGCAACTGCTAAGGGCACTTGATTTTGCTCTAGATCAATATTTTTTCATTTAAATTTTTTACATACACTGACTCGGGTGCTCTGAACCACAGATTTTTTTTACTTGGTGGCTAGCTAACATGGCTAGCCTGTTAAATGAACCATACAATAAATACATAAATAAATAAATAAATAAATATATATTTATTTATATATAAATAAATAAATATATATGGTCTTGTGTGTCATATAGGAAACGAGAATAACAAACCTTAATCCAGTTAAGTAGCCAAAGGTATATATTTATTTTAAATTAAAAACTCAAAAAATCCAATAAATATTTTGAATTTATTTTATTAAAATAATAAAAATTTTAATTTATTATAAATTAAAAATATTTATTAGATTTTTTGAGTTTTTAATTTAAAATAATTTCCAATAAGAAGAGCTTTCCAAAATGTTATAGCCAAAGGTACTTAAAATTATTTCAAGTACCTTTGAAATTGGTCCCTAATTATTATATTCTAGGTTATAAAAATATTTATAAATATGTGTAAGAACTTTGATATAAATTATCGTATTTTAAAGTAAGAAATAAATATAACAAAGTTATAAAATAGACTAGTCGTTTTATAATAGGATAACCTACTTATGGCCTATAAAAATTTACATAAATTTAACAACTGAATACATATTATATTTAAAAAATATAGTTTTTGACTTACCAATGATAGATCGCGATAAATTTAGATTTAAATAATAGCTGTTACTCAAAATTGTAAAAAAACTTTACTATTTTAGCATGACCTGGTATTTAGGCTATGCAGTGTTTGAACACTAAACACTTATTTTGTTTCAGTAATTTCAATTACTTATCATTTTATAAAGTAACTTATTACTAAACATAGTTAAAAATATTTACGTATATTTGGAAAAATATCGTTATATCAACATTTATTTTTTAAATCTTGTTGTTTATATACTGGCTATTGTTATTATAGGTTGGTATAAAATTAAGATGGTTTTGGGAATTTTTGTTGTTGATGTGTAAATCAGTAGAAGAAATGTAAGTACTACTAAATTTTATAGTAAAAACTTTATAAGATATAAAAAGTTTTACCTTCAGTTTGAAGAGTGTGGTATGATGAATGGAGTTGTAAATAACTCTTTTGCACGTAAAGAAGGGTTTGAAAATAATTCATATAAAATGCTTTTATCATTTCAATTAGTACATGAATCATTATTTTAATTGTAAACACAAAGTTAACAGAGTATACAAACACACTTAATTTTAAACATTTTGTTAATTTTTCCCCCATCAATGAAATGTAATATATGAAATGTAAAACTAAGAATAAAATTGATATACTAAACTGCATTACATTGTACTCAACCTTATGTTTATTTTTGTTAAAAAAATATTGTCTCCATTACCAATACAATTAAATACGCCACTATCAATGTTAGATATCACTGTTTTTGTAGTTTGAGTGTACAATATATAATTAAAAATGACTTAGAGGTATAAAACTAATCTCTTATACTAACATTTCATTAAGATTTTACTGATATTAAGATATTGCGAAAACACTAAAAATCTTGTTTAAAGCTTTTACAGACTATAAAAGCCTAGCAATAAATGTTTCCACACTTAATGCACAGGGCCTTCAACTTTTTATTTACAAGTTTTTAATGTAATTATGCTCAACTTTGACAGTAAAAGCTTTTTTACACAATAAAATTAATTACACATCTCACTAACAATTTTATGGAAATATTTATTTTAATTGTTGCAATTTCACAATTAGTAACCATTTGGAATCTTTTCTAAATCTAAAACCATAAGTTATATTTTGACAACTTTTGTATGTTGTGATAGCTTATTCTGGTAATCTTTGGTCAGTAATAGCCAGCTCCTTAATTATCTTGAAGACGCATCAAAGCGGTTGTTTACCCCTCGAGCGATGAATCATGCAGGAGAAGGTTGGGACCAGCATTGCATTACTGCCACAGGATCAACATTTTGGGCCAGCATAGCAATATTGCCACAGGATCAACATTTTGTGCCAGCAGAGCAATACTGCCACAGGATCAACATTTTGGGCCAGCATAGCAATACTGCCACAGGATCAACATTTTGGGCCAGCATAGCAATACTGCCACATGATCAACATTTTGTGCCAGCAGAGCAATACTGCCACAGGATCAACATTTTGTGCCAGCAGAGCATTACTGCCACAGGATCAACATTTTGGGCCAGCATAGCAATACTGCCACAGGATCAACATTTTGTGCCAGCAGAGCAATACTGCCACAGGATCAACATTTTGGGCCAGCATAGCAATACTGCCACAGGATCAAAATTTTGTGCCAGCATAGCAATACTGCCACAGGATCAACATTTTGTGCCAGCATAGCAATACTGCCACAGGATCAACATTTTGGGCCAGCATAGCAATATTGCCACAGGATCAACATTTTGTGCCAGCATAGCAATACTGCCACAGGATCAACATTTTGTGCCAGCATAGCAATACTGCCAAAGGATCAACATTTTGTGCCAGCATAGCAATACTGCCACAGGATCAACATTTTGTGCCAGCATAGCAATACTACCACAGGATCAACATTTTGTGCCAGCATAGCAATACTGAAAAAGGATCAACATTTTGTGCCAGCATAGCAATACTGCCACAGGATCAACATTTTGTGCCAGCATAGCAATTCTGCCACAAGATCAACATTTTGGGCCAGCAAAGCAATACTGCCACAGCATCAACATTTTGTGCCGGCATAGCAATACTGCTAATAATAAGTTTGTATAGAGAATATTTAAACTTTAAATCTACTTAATGAGGAATTGAAAATGGCTTATTTAAAATGCAAGAGGCGAGAAAGATTCCTTTACCCTTTTTTCAATTAAAACCTCATTCCCCCAGGATTGTTTATAATTTGTTTATCGCTTTACCACGTAACCTCTGTAAAAGAGTTGATGAACGTTTTGATATTTTAAACATGCTTCTGTGGTAACTTTTAATGTTTATTCCTAAATAAATGAACTCTTCGATAAATAGTACCTAACCACATTTATTACTCTACTTTAAGACACCAAGTTAAATATTCATGAAACCCTTTTATATTTTTAAGCAATTTGGTTAATTTTATGAAACTTTTTCTTAATTTATTTTAGTATTTGGGTTATTTAATAAAACATATTTATAAAAAATAGACAATTCAAATACTCATAGTGCATTAAAGATAAAGTTTAATTCAATAAAATTGAACGAATAAATATCTTACGGGATTAAAATGTTATAAAAATATACAGCTAATACATTTTTAAATAACTCCAGGATGATTTAGCACTATATTTCTGCAAATATTTTATAGTTGCAGAGAAATTACATTTAAAATTTAATTTGGTTTAACCCCAAGTTATTCAAATGCATATATTTATAAAAATAAGGGAAAGCACCCTTCTACAGTTCGCCTAACACTTTATAAAATTTACGACACATATCTTGTCATATATAATCGAAAGCCTTGCATATCCTTGAATTACGTCTACAAACTTTCTTCTGACAAATAATCAAATACGTCCTTCACCATCATTTCCTCAACTCTTCAAGTCGCCCTAAAGGGGTTATTTGCGTGTTGAACATTTATTTAGATGAATGAAAGTTTTGACCAGCATAACGATATGGCCTCTGTATCATAGTTGTAGGTACTGTGCATTATTAATGTCTTTTTGTCTTCGTATAGGGAAAAATCCACGCTGTTTTAAATAAATTTAACTATGTAACGGTTAAATTGACTTAGGGTTATATTCATATAGTTTGTTTGATACTAACGAATTAAATTAAAGAAATAAAAGGCTCCATTTAAATTTTCAGAACAGGCTGCAAACACGTGTAATGAGTGTTTATCTTTTTTGGCACAAATTAATGACCTAACAAAAGTTATATGAAGTTTGAAAGATCTATGAGATGGCTTGGTATGATATATCTTTTAAGTGACCTTATGACGACAGCATGGCCTGAAACGACCACCTCTAGACAGCTGTAGAGTGCTGAAAAAACCTTTTCGTTGATGTTTACAGGGACGTCATCAATTTCAAGATCACGTTATTGAAGTTTAAAATAACATGTATTGCAAACGCAACACATTGCAATTGCCATTTACCTTGTTTGTTTAGTTTAAACGTCTTCTATTTATCTTGTACATTTATTCCTAATCTTACTTTAATTATGTCAGGTAATTATGGAATGAAATTTAAAGAAGAATGGAGTTCTTTATGTTATATCTTCTTAATTAATTGAAGGCTACATAATCTTTTTTTCTGAATCTTCTTCTTCTTCTTCTACCTTCTTCTACAGCTTACAAAAATCTTCATGTTTCAACTCTTGCTCCTTCTCTTTCCTTTTTCTCCTTCTCTCCTTTCCTCGAGAATTGAACTGTGGTTAAACTCCTTCTCTTTGTAACTAACGATCTCTTATACTCCAAAGTGGACGGACACATCTGAAATACTCTCCTGCTTACTAGTTAGTATTGGAAAAGATAATTAGAAGAAACTAGGTTTAATACATACAAAAACTAAGTTAAATGTACTTAGCCTTAAAATTTGAATCACGTGACCTCTTGAACAGTTGTAGGGTGTACAAGCACTTATTGTATTAGAAGACTTCACTGTCAGAAGTCAACAGAAGTCAGAAGGTATTAGAAGTCGGGCTACGTAGCTCGCAACGTCTTCAAGACCGCCCTCCACCATCAGCCCTTCCCCTGCTTGAGTTTATTCCTGTGAAAGGAAAGCCTAACTTGACGGACTTTAAGGTTAATTATCGCAAAAGAAAAATATCTCGTGAGTAAATTATCATCATCACTATCATGTGACTTTGAAATCATAAATGACGTTGTGAACGTTAGTCTTAACATCAATGTTAACGTTTTTCAGCACTCTATGTCTACAGAAGCTTCTGTATGCCATGCTGTCGTCATAAGATAATTTAAACTCCATAACTTCATCACTCACTTCAACTACTACGTCACTTAATAAAACTTTTAAATCTGAGCCAGAAGTGCTAAATTGTCACTACTCACATTTGCAACCATTTCTGCTAAACATGAATAAAACAAGAGTAAAAATCATTTCCAGCATTTAAATATAAAATACCGTAAATTTCCTTACGGATACTAAATAATCAAGACCGTGTAATGATGAGTGACTTTTATAAGTTGGTTTACATAAGTTAATTCAATACATAAACCATAACATTGGAGTTAAATTATGATAAGTTTTATGTTCCGTGGACACTCTTACATACTTTTTTTATTTTTAAAATACATCAATAACACTCAGTTAAAAATAATTGCATGAAAAGAGTATAAGATTATGGCAGTCCATCCCTAAAATATTGTTCACTGACTGCATTTTTGACAGCATTCATTTCACATACTAAATTGGTGTTGTTTGAATAAATAATGTAGGGTTAAGAAGAGTATTTAATGAAATTTAGGGTAAATAATAATAAAAATATAGTAATTTTTTGTTATGAATACCTATTAATTCTGCAATATTACTGCAGATATTACTGGGTTATACTGTTGAAATCACTATCAATAACTGAATCCCTATCATTAAATTCCTATTAAAACTTCTGAATAGTGATAAAATGACGAGCTTATCAGCCATAGAAATGGACAATGAAGCGGCCTTTAGTTGCTAGGAAAAGATCATGTGTAAACCGTTTTAAAATTGATAGGGTTATATATCTTTTCGTAAACTATTTAAACAACAAAAATTTATATTAAGCTCAGTATTGAAAATATAATGATTATTTTGCAATGATTTGAACAGACCTTTTTCCAATAAAATCAATACAAAATATAAAAAATGCTTTTATCGAAATACTTATTATTTCCTAACTTTATGTAAGTAAAAATTGTTTGGCTGCATAATAGTTTCCCTTACGAATAAATCTCGTGATTTATGAGAGACTTATATAACTCAATGGTTGAACTCCACCTATGGTTGAACTCCATTTATGGCACCTCTCTCCTGTGGAAGGGTGGGGGGGTTCTCGACACCTCTCTCGGGGGGGGGGGGCTTTGGGTTTTATATTTAATATGTCTTATATTTCAATATTTTTCACATTCGAGATACGTATAGTACAAAATAATTTTTAATCTAGTTAATCTAGACAACACTCGGTGATGGTTGAATCAAAATTTTGCGCTTGGCGTTGAGAGGCTTGTAACACACCTGTTATATATCCGACAGGTTTACCCTGTACAGCATTGCTATACTTCAAAGTTTCTGTCAGTAAAATTTTAATTTTTCTTAGGTTTATTGAATGACCTTTTGACTATGGTTAAGAGAGGAGGGTGTCTTTTCTGTACAAATTTTGTTTTTATTTAGCTAAAACTTTTCTCAGTGTCTTAAAATAAGTATTTACTAAACATATATACTTTTGCACATGACTAACAGCGATTTTCTCTTTACAAAAGTCATCAACTTGCACATCATTAAAAAAATCTTTTACTGCAGTGACCGTAAGTATTAATTTAGATCTCTGAGTGGTGTTGTGCGTCACATGTGTTAGGTTTACAGTCAGGTTGCTAAGGAAAAAAAATTCCTTTCACTTTTGTGGTTCCTCATTGAATTTCGCTCGGGAGCAAAGTTTGAGGAATCGCGAAGTTGCAAACAAATTTTATTGTCTTTCTTCTTGGCCTCGAACTAATTTACTTCAGTAACCTTATCTATGGTGACGTCATCAGTTTGGTCGTCATTAGATCATGGGTATGACATCATGATGACGCAAGACGTCATGTCATTGATGACGTCACATGACGTCACACATTCCTAAGAGGTCATCGACTGAGCCAGCTCTGTCATTTTCCCACTACTTTTAGATGTCTATAACCACAGCTTAGGACATTAAGGCTAAAATGTAAGGAATATTTGCATTTAATGTTTTTTAATGTCATTTAGTAGCAACATAATCAATTTAGGAAAAATATAATGAACTAATGTATTATATCTATGGACATTATTATCAACTAACTCCCTATATTTTAAACATATACCATGAAATTTTTACAGTACTCTAAATCGGATTTAATAGCAAAAACTGTAATTCCTATTAATGAATGTCCATTTGTTTGTTACTATTTCACGTGACACACTCAACCGATCATCATAAGACTTTGTACATATATTCTTGGAGGTATCAAAAGTAGCAAAGGGCACATTTCAATAAAATAAAACTTAATTTTTAAAAAGGATAAAAATTTTTTACGAAAAATCTCCTTACTATTTTATTATTTATTCACAACAAATTCAATAAAAATCTAGATATTCCAGCAATTTCATCTTTATAAGGTGAGCGTGACGGCGAGTGAGATTAACAAACGAGGTAAACCTGACGGCGAGTAACGCGAGTCAAGCCGCGGGAAAAAGCTAGTTCGTTAACAAAAATAGTCTTTAAAAGTTTGTTTTATATTTAATAGTATTTTCACCAACAAAAAATTAACAGTCATACAAAAATAATAATTATGAAAAATTCTTTTTCAGATGATAATTACCTTAAACTATAATATTGAATATTATTGAATGATAATTTGTTTCTATGATTTTATATACGTATGTAAAATTATAAGGAGGATTATACATTATTTACGACAGATAATCTCTAAATTCAACTCTGGATATATCTGTATAAAGATCTATGAACATGTTTATATACGTATTAAAATAACAATGATTATAATTAATTGTTTATTAATAACTTAAAACATAGACGTAGGACAGTCAAGAAAAATACACTCAAACATCCTATTTTATAACTATGATTATTGGTAGAGTTTTATTTTCAATGCACATGTATAATGTTATTGTTAAATTTTGTTTTGGAATTTTGATTTTTATTAGTTATTGCTTAACTAGATATAAATTAACATACAATATATATATAAACAACATTGAATCTTTATTATTTTGATAAAGATTACCTAATCCAAGTTATTTTCACACTAATAAAACATTTTATTTTTAATTATTTTTTACATGTCTATAACAAAATAAAAAAACAATATAGGTGATTTTAACTATAATAAAAGAGAAATTACGCTACTTTAGTTCCTTTTTCATTGAATTATCCATAATTATTTAATATACGTATTAAAAATGAGGATCGTGTAAAATAAAAAATAAACTACTTGATAGAAAAAAATTATCCTTCAAATCTAAATACATATAAAGAACTAGATAAATAATATAAATGTATTAAATGGAATGTCTACAATTAACTCTTAAAATAAAATAATAATTATTTAATTATAAATCACATTAACAATTTAATAGCAAGCAAGCATTGCTTTGCCACATTTTAGTTAAAATCTCATTATCTTTTAAATGTTTAGCAAGCGACTCGCTGCATGGTGTTTATTTTATTATTATTTTAGTTTTTAATACTCTCTTCCTAAGCTAACTGTACTTATAAACAATTTGATGAATAGGTTGTTATGGTTAATTTAGTTGGCGCTTATTAAAGGGCCAATAAGTAAAGAAAAACCTTGTTTTTACTCCACATACTCTTAAGAGGCTAGTAGTTATGCCGCGCGCTTGAGTTCTAACATGGGCTCTTATGGGGAGTAGGGTTGGCGGGGAATGGGGACAAAAAACGGCATGCGCATGCGCCAATTTTTTTCTGTGACGTCATGGCGGCGTCTTTTTTTGTGACGTCACCAAGATGGCGGCGTCTTTTTTTGTGACGTCACCAAGATGGCGGCACCCGCCAATTTGAGTTGTTTTTTGTGACGTCATCAAGATGGCGGCTTTCGCGCCAATTTGACGTCAGCTGTTTTTTCCTTTATTTTTTGCTCTTTTTTCTGTGATGTCATCAAGATGACGGTGCCCGCGCCAATTTTGCCGATTGCATCATGGCTGCCGTCTGGCGGGAACCCTTGTGAGTGAACACGCGGGATAAAACTGGGTGGAGGTCCGGGGAATTGAACCCGGCCTTTTTAGTTGGAGCGCCAAAACGCTAACCGCTAGTCTACCAGACTGTTGAGCTAAGTGCGTCTTGATGTGTGTTATGATATTTCTGGAGCACACAGTTTGATATTTTTACCGCCGGAGTGCAGCACGTGCCAGGCCGCTCGGTCACGGCCCTATTTGATATTTCTACCGTTGGAGTGCAGCACGGCCCATGCAGTTCGATATTTTTCCGCTGCACCGCCACAGCGCCGCGCGAATATGGCAGCGCCCATAGGGTGACACCCACACTAGTATGGCCGCGTGCCACGTCACCGCCCGTGTGTTTGGGACCGCCCCTTGGTTTCCGACTGGGCTGAGCATATGATGACAGCGCGTTGCCGGCCCCGCCCCGTGATTGGGCAGCGCCGAGCATGTGTACCAGGCTTATAACTTATATTTATTATTGAATATAACCGTTTTTACATTAGAAGTAGTGACTAAATATATGTTCCATGACAATGAGTAGTGACAAAATAGCGGTTCCACAGCAATTAAGTAATGAGAGTCCCACGGTTGTGTAAATAATATGTTGAGCTTTCACAAATTTAGTAATATTTTTCTTTTATCATTTATTATTATATTAGCGAGAGTAATACCAGCGTGAGTTTACCGCGAGGCCTTGTATAAACAGAGTTATCAGTTCTATCGCTTTAGTTTCAGACGTGATACTGTTCAGACGTGTTAGCCCTGCGTAACATAACCTCACTTTTACTCTAGTATATAATAGTAAATCTAAAACGAGTCCCTAGTGAGTCCTATTAAACCAGAGTTAGCAGCTCTATTGCTTCAGTTCCAGACGTGGTACTGTACAGACGTGTGGGTCTTGTGTAACATAACCTCACTTTTGATTGTATTTTTACTGTACATATAGTAATACCAGTCTCTAGTGAGCCTCTATAAAACCAGAGCTATCAGCTCTATCGGTTTAGTTTGGTTTCAGACGTGATACTGTTCAGACGTGCTAGTCTTGTGTAACATAACCTCACTTTTACTGTATCAAATTAGTAAAACTAGAGTGAGTCCATAGTGAGTCTCTATAAAACCTGGGCTATCAGCTCTATTGCTTCAGTGTCTTTCCAGACGTGATACTGTACAGACGTGCCGGTCTTGCGTAACATAACCTCACTTTTACTGTATCAAATTAGTAAAACTAGAGTGAGTCCCTAGTAAGTCTCTATAAAACCAGAGTTAGCAGCTCTATTGCTTCAGTGTCTTTCCAGACGTGGTACTGTACAGACGTCCCAATCTTGTGTAACATAACCTCACTTTTTATTGTACTGTACATATAGTAATACCAGAGTGAGTCCCTAGTGAGCCTCTATAAAACCAGAGCTATCAGCTTTATTGCTTCAGTGTCTTTCCAGACGTGGTACTGTACAGACGTCCCAATCTTGTGTAACATAACCTCACTTTTTATTGTACTTTTACTGTACATATAGTAATACCAGAGTGAGTCCCTAGTGAGCCTCTATAAAACCAGAGCTATCAGCTTTATTGCTTCAGTGTCTTTCCAGACGTGGTACTGTACAGACGTGCCGATCTTGTGTAACATAACCTCACTTTTTATTGTACTTTTACTGTAGAAATACAATAGTAATACCAGAGTGAGCCTTTAGTGATTTTCTATAAAGTTATAGTTGCCATCTTTATTGCTTTAGTGTCTTTCCAGACGGGGTACTGTACAGACGTCCCAATCTTGTGTAACATAACCTCACTTTTGATTGTACTTTTACTGTACATATAGTAATACCAGAGCGGTCCCTTAGTGATTTTCTATAAAACCAGAGCTATCAGTTCTATTGCTTCAGTGTCTTTCCAGACGTGGTACTGTACAGACGTGCCGATCTTGTGTAACATAACCTTACTTTTCATTGTGCTTTTACTGTACATATAGTAATACCATTCCCTAGTGAGCCTCTATAAAACCAGAGCTATCAGCTCTATTGCTTCAGTTCCAGACGTGGTACTGTACAGACGTGCCGATCTTGTGTAACATAACCTTACTTTTCATTGTACTTTTACTGTAGATAAAGTAAAACTTGAGTGAGCCCTTAGTGAGTCTCTATAAAACCAGAACCCCCAGCTTTATTGTTTTAGTTTCAGACGTGGTACTGTACAAACGTGCGTGTAATATAACCTCACTTTTACTATAAAAATCCCATTTTCGCTTCATAATAAGCTTATTATAAAAATGGAATCGTCTTCTAAAATGGGTTCTAAAAATATGACTGAACCAATCCATTTTATTAGCGAAGACCGGACGTACATCAAAAAATTTAGGTTGTATGGTCTTAAAACTATTTTTAAGTTTACAAACCCCCCAGCCGGAACGTCTGAATTTGAATGGCTTAGACAAGGTTTTGCTAAAATAGTTGAGAGAGCAAAATCCGAATGCCATCCTAATGATTATCTTGGCTTTACATTAGATAGCATTAATTTGAAAACAAAAGAGTCAGGGTATGTAGTTCCACGTCCAGCCTCCGAAGTTAACAGTGATGTCCTTTGGAGTGTGTTTGGAGGTATTGTTCAATCTAACTCTGAAAATATCAAATCAACTGACACGTTTAGAGTTGATGTGGTGAGAGTCAACGTGCCTGTAGGTCGTGGTAGAAAACGCCCTGGATTCTATAACACCTTCGAAGAAGAGTGTAAGGCGAGGCAGGGAATTGTTGTCATAAAAAACAAAGATAACTTGTGTCTCCCCAGGGCTTTGGTAGTGGCAAAAGCGTATGCGAAGAATGATCCCCAGACCTATGCTATTCGACTGGATAAGGGGCTGAGACAAACACTTAGAGCTAAAAAATTAATTGCAAAGGCGAGAGTAGAGATCCCAGAGGAAGGCGCAGGCATTCCTGAGCTTGAGAAGCTTCAGGCCCATCTTAAAAAGTACAGAATAACTGTTTATAACTACAGCTCAAAAGGCCGTGATGTATACTTTTCTGGTGGCAGCGAAGATGCTAACCTTAAAATTAACTTGCTTTTCCATAATGGCCATTATAATGTAATTACTAGTCTCACCGCTGCTTTTGTTTGTAATTATTATTGTGAAGCGTGCCATTCCCCTTACAACAAAAAGTATGACCATCGTTGCTTAAACAAATGCTCTGCCTGTCATTCTATATCTCCTCCATGTAAGCTTGAACATGGTGGCCTTAGCTGCCGATTTTGTGGTCGCCACTTTAAAAATGAGCAGTGTTTGATAGCTCATCGTGGACAAGTTTGCAAATCTATAAAATTTTGCCATGATTGCCAAAAAATGGACTTTCCAACTAAACGCAAATCAGTTCATGTATGTGGCGAAGTGTTTTGTAATACTTGCAGAGACTATAAACCGGCTGACCACCAGTGTTTTATGCGTGTTGATAAGCAAAGCCCTAAAGACCGCGATTTCTTGTTTATATTCTTTGACTTGGAGACCCGCCAAGACGAATCACTGACTTCTGATAGTGAAACTAAAGTTCATAGAGTCAACTTGTGCGTGTCCCAGCAGTATTGTTTTAAATGTATCAATGGAAATGAGTGTGAAACCTGTTTGGAACGGCAAAATATATTCAAAGAAGACCCTGTCAAACAATTTATGGACTATGTCATGCAGGTGAGGAAAACTTTTAAGACTGTATGTGTAATCGCTCATAATGGACAGGGCTTTGACTTTCAGTTTATCTTAAAGTACTTGATGGAGGAAACTAAATTTGTTCCAAACGTAACTTCTCGGGGAACTAAAGCAATCCTAATTGAAGTAGATAATGTAAGGTTTATTGATTCACTTAGCTACTTCCCCATGTCCCTCTCTGCACTCCCTAAAGCGTTTGACCTGCCTCCAGAGAAAAAGAAAGGCTATTTCCCACATCTTTTTAACACATTGGCCAATCAAAATTATGTAGGCCCTATGCCAGCCAAGGAGTTTTACTGTCCAGACTCTATGTTTGAAGAGTCCCACTCAGCTTTTGAAAAGTGGTATGATGAGCGAGTTGCAAAAGATTATAAATTTGACTTTCAAAAGGAGATCTTAGAATATTGCATTTCAGATGTCGAGATTTTGGCACAAGCCTGTATTAAATTTAGAGCCTTGCTTCTTGAGCAATGCAACGTAGACCCATTCCTTGAAGCAATAACTATAGCCAGTGCTTGCAACCTGGCTTTTCGTAGAAATTTCCTAAAACCTGATACAATTGGCTTGATTCCAAAAGGTGGGTATCGTTTTTCCGACACTCAATCAGCTGCTGCATTGCAGTGGTTGACGTGGGAGGAAGAGAAACGTGGAATTAAGATTCAGCATGCAGGCCGGGGCAAAGAAGCCAAAATTAATGGGCTAAAAGTAGATGGGTTTGATGGAGAGAACATCTATGAATTCCACGGATGCTATTGGCATGGCTGTCCCAAATGCTACCCATACAGAAGGGAAGAACCACTGAAGGAGGATCCCTCTGACACTCTCCACATTAGATATGAGAGAACAAAATCTAAAATTGATAAACTTTCTGACTATA
Source organism: Neoaliturus tenellus (assembly GCA_030545055.2). Classification (NCBI taxonomy): domain Eukaryota; kingdom Metazoa; phylum Arthropoda; class Insecta; order Hemiptera; family Cicadellidae; genus Neoaliturus; species Neoaliturus tenellus. The sequence continues at coordinate 726,319 of CM061532.1, read as the reverse complement.
ATATCGTAGAAATGTGGGAATGCGAGTTTAGCAGGCTGAAGAAGGAAAATAAACTAGATCATCTTAATAAACTACCAATTTTGAACAATCTTCCCCTCAACCCAAGAGATTCGTTCTTTGGAGGCAGGACAGGCAATGCCAAAGTCTATCACAAATGTGAGGAGGGCGAAACGATTCAGTATGTAGACGTTTGCTCTCTTTACCCTTATGTAAATAAATACTGTAAATATCCCATTGGCCATCCAAAAATTTATATAGGTAACGAGGAGTGCAGAGCACGTGGCCTTGATGTTGAAGGCCTTTTGAAATGTAAAATCCTGCCACCTTGGGATCTCTACCATCCCGTACTCCCTGCTAAAATGAACAATAAATTAATGTTCGTATTATGTCGTACATGCGGGGAAACCTTAAATCAGAGTGATTGCCTACATGAGAGCGAGGAACGGGCTATAGTAGGGACGTGGACAATGGATGAGATACGGAAGGCTGTAGAGAAAGGCTATACCATCTTAGACATGTACGAGTTATGGGAATACCGAGTGGCCACCTATGAAAACGGGGGCTTATTCACCGACTTTATTAACAAATTTTTAAAAATGAAACAAGAGGCATCAGGGTTCCCCTCTTGGTGTAAGACTGAACAAGACCAAGACCAGTATATCATGGAGTATTTTAAACATGAAGGAGTTCAACTTGAGAAAGTCAAAATTGCTAAGAATGCTGGCCTCCGATCAGTTGCTAAATTAATGTTGAACTCATTTTGGGGTAAATTCGGGCAAAGGGAAAATATGACTAAAACATCGATTATACGGGATTCTAAGGAATTTTTCAGATTGCTAACCCAGCCTGGAGGAAGAGTAAATTTAATCCAAATCATAAACGAAGAAGTACTCCTCGTAAATTGGCAAATTATTGACGAGGCTAGTGAACCCTTGAGGACCGTGAATGTTGTGATTGCAGCTTATACCACGGCCCACGCCAGACTTAAGTTATATGAACATTTGGAATCCCTAGGAGGCCAGGTATTATACTACGACACGGACAGCTGTGTTTATTACTATCGCGACGGCCTGTATAGGGTTAACACTGGCGATTACCTGGGAGAAATGACAGACGAACTAGCCAAGGACTACGGCCCAGGTTCCTACATAGTCGAGTTTGTGTCTGGAGGCCCTAAAACCTATGCCTATCTTGTGTATTCCACAAACCAAAATAAACTAGTCTCTGTATGTAAGATCAAGGGACTAACCTTGAATATTAAGACGTCAAAAGATGTGAACTTTGATACATTGAAAGAAATGGTCCTCAACGAAGCCACTCAAGTACTGGAAATTAAAGAGAGCCGAATCAGAAGGACAAAAACTCGAGACATTGTGACAGTAAATGAAGTCAAACAGTTTAAAATTACTGGAGCAAAGAGAAAATTGAATGATGATTATGATACTGTCCCATATGGTTACAAAATTCAGAGAACCATATGAACTAGCAGACACCAGTGCTCCATGGATGTCTATGGTTGTCACTAGCTTGTTTGATCATTCTCCTTCCAACTCCCGTACTGGTCGGACGTGTTTCCTCTTATTGACAGACAAACATGGCGGTATTTCTGAAATTTTTGTCAAAGAGAAAGTTAAATGAAAATGCCAAATTTTGCATTACTTCTTTTGAGTATAAGTTTCTTCTTACAGGTCAGATAGAGACATGCGAATGGCCTCTAGTATTTTCAGAGCATATAGTTGATCAAATTACGGAAAATGCTCCTTCAAACGCTCATATTGGCATAACAATAAAACTAGGAAAAGATTCAGGTCATATACCATTCATGTCTCTGGTTAAATTGACTCCAACCGTTTTCGATGAATATTTTGAAAAAATATTTCGTGGAGTCGAAATGCTATCGGGCACTTTAAATGTAGAAGTGTCACTTGTCGCAATTCCAAGTTGTTACATCAAATAGATGTATAAATAGACTTTGCAGAGTAATTAGCCATCATTATTGTACATACTTTTCTTTTCTAATGTAGTTATCGATATGGAATATTGTAAATTTGTGTTAGCGTTTTGTATTAAATATTACGTTTATAAATAGAGCTTTCTGAATGGCTTACACAATCTGGCCTGTAAATGCGGTACAACCCAAGCATTCTCCCCTCATTTGGAAGCACATATATATATAGACTAATACGGCTTAGCGCTTCCTTGCTGGGCTTCTATATAATTTTATAGCTTTAAACTGGGGCGTTGGATAGCGAGTACTGACCGTACATTTATGTATGAATGTGAGGGCCTAGTAAATTGAGGCGCCCCGACCCGAGGAGGGTTCGGGCTACTCCTTGGAACGGTCCTGAGGTCCCTGGCGCGGCTGACGAAAAGGCCCGTAAACCTCTGTATGAATGTGAGGGCCTAGTAAATTGAGGCGCCCCGACCCGAGGAGGGTTCGGGCTACTCCTTGGAACGGTCCTGAGGTCCCTGGCGCGGCTGACGAAAAGGCCCGTAAACCTCTGTATGAGTCAAAGTACTACGCTTCCTTCGACCACGTTAAAATTGAACCTCATGGAAGGCCATGTAGATTGAGGCGTTGGGGTCTGAGGAAGGCCCTGACTACTCCTTCGAACGGTCTGACGTGAATGGTTTGTAATATCTCACAGCATATAGTAATGTGAGGGGACAGTCTAGAGAAGGAAGCTCTACGCCACAATAAAGCATTTAACATGTTGTGGGGGTGTGATTGATGTACCACATGTACAGCTTGGTTGTATCAATATATTTTATACATCATATTATAGGCACTTTTGCAATCAAAACAGCTCTCAAAGTGGATTATTCTGCCCAAAAACCACTTTTAAATAAAAAAAGGTGTGGCTAGGCCCGTAGAGGAGAACCTAGACCCATAGAAGGGAACCTAGGCCCTCGTAGGGGAACCACATCATGGTTAATGTTTTTTACATGAGCCATGATAAAAGTCAACGCCATGGAGCTGGGAAGTACCACCTCGAAAGAGCTCTGGTCCATGGGAGGAAATCTTCCTGAGCTGTTTTGATAGTTGAGTATCCTCCAAAATTAAAGACTAGTATACATCACGCGTGAGCTTGATACATGTGGTCAATTACATAATAAAAGTGAGAACCCATGGTCAACAGTTTGGAAATTTCCCGCCAAAACAGTCGCCATCTTGATACACGTGGTCAAACACATGATAAAAGTGAGGTTAGAAAACGTGGTCAAAAGTTTGGAAATTTCCCGCCATCTTGACTCACGTGGTCAAACACGTGGTAAAAGTGAGGTTAGAACACGTGATCAAAAATTTGGGAATCTCCCACCAAAGCAGTTGTCATCTTGGAAAAGGGGCGTTCTTGACCTATATGGTCAAACACGTGGTAAAAGTGAGGTTAGAACACATGGTCAACAGTTTAGAATTTCCCGCCAAAACAGCCACCATCTTGACTCACGTAGGCAAACACGCGTTAAAAGTGAGGTTAGAACACGTGATCAAAAGTTAGGTTAGGAAATTTCCCGCCAAAACAGCCGCCATCTTGGAAAAGGGGCGTGGCCTACACCACGTGACTGATGACGTCATCGGTCACAATTTGAAGAAACATTTAGGTGAAGTTAGGTTATAATTGGTTGGCTTAAGTTAGGTTTCACTCTCACTTACCCTTGCTTTTAGCCTTGTTTTATACTTATTACAATACTTATTTCTAAAACTTTCTAAGTAGCCTAGTTAAGTATTTTGCGAGAGTGAAACCTAACTTAAGCCAACCAATTATAACCTAACTTCACCTAAATGTTTCTTCAAATTGTGACCGATGACGTCATCAGTCACGTGGTGTAGGCCACGCCCCTTTTCCAAGATGGCGGCTGTTTTGGCGGGAAATTTCCTAACCTAACTTTTGATCACGTGTTCTAACCTCACTTTTAACGCGTGTTTGCCTACGTGAGTCAAGATGGTGGCTGTTTTGGCGGGAAATTCTAAACTGTTGACCATGTGTTCTAACCTCACTTTTACCACGTGTTTGACCATATAGGTCAAGAACGCCCCTTTTCCAAGATGACAACTGCTTTGGTGGGAGATTCCCAAATTTTTGATCACGTGTTCTAACCTCACTTTTACCACGTGTTTGACCACGTGAGTCAAGATGGCGGGAAATTTCCAAACTTTTGACCACGTTTTCTAACCTCACTTTTATCATGTGTTTGACCACGTGTATCAAGATGGCGACTGTTTTGGCGGGAAATTTCCAAACTGTTGACCATGGGTTCTCACTTTTATTATGTAATTGACCACATGTATCAAGCTCACGCGTGATGTATACTAGTCTTTAATTTTGGAGGATACTCAACTATCAAAACAGCTCAGGAAGATTTCCTCCCATGGACCAGAGCTCTTTCGAGGTGGTACTTCCCAGCTCCATGGCGTTGACTTTTATCATGGCTCATGTAAAAAACATTAACCATGATGTGGTTCCCCTACGAGGGCCTAGGTTCCCTTCTATGGGTCTAGGTTCTCCTCTACGGGCCTAGCCACACCTTTTTTTATTTAAAAGTGGTTTTTGGGCAGAATAATCCACTTTGAGAGCTGTTTTGATTGCAAAAGTGCCTATAATATGATGTATAAAATATATTGATACAACCAAGCTGTACATGTGGTACATCAATCACACCCCCACAACATGTTAAATGCTTTATTGTGGCGTAGAGCTTCCTTCTCTAGACTGTCCCCTCACATTACTATATGCTGTGAGATATTACAAACCATTCACGTCAGACCGTTCGAAGGAGTAGTCAGGGCCTTCCTCAGACCCCAACGCCTCAATCTACATGGCCTTCCATGAGGTTCAATTTTAACGTGGTCGAAGGAAGCGTAGTACTTTGACTCATACAGAGGTTTACGGGCCTTTTCGTCAGCCGCGCCAGGGACCTCAGGACCGTTCCAAGGAGTAGCCCGAACCCTCCTCGGGTCGGGGCGCCTCAATTTACTAGGCCCTCACATTCATACAGAGGTTTACGGGCCTTTTCGTCAGCCGCGCCAGGGACCTCAGGACCGTTCCAAGGAGTAGCCCGAACCCTCCTCGGGTCGGGGCGCCTCAATTTACTAGGCCCTCACATTCATACATAAATGTACGGTCAGTACTCGCTATCCAACGCCCCAGTTTAAAGCTATAAAATTATATAGAAGCCCAGCAAGGAAGCGCTAAGCCGTATTAGTCTATATATATATGTGCTTCCAAATGAGGGGAGAATGCTTGGGTTGTACCGCATTTACAGGCCAGATTGTGTAAGCCATTCAGAAAGCTCTATTTATAAACGTAATATTTAATACAAAACGCTAACACAAATTTACAATATTCCATATCGATAACTACATTAGAAAAGAAAAGTATGTACAATAATGATGGCTAATTACTCTGCAAAGTCTATTTATACATCTATTTGATGTAACAACTTGGAATTGCGACAAGTGACACTTCTACATTTAAAGTGCCCGATAGCATTTCGACTCCACGAAATATTTTTTCAAAATATTCATCGAAAACGGTTGGAGTCAATTTAACCAGAGACATGAATGGTATATGACCTGAATCTTTTCCTAGTTTTATTGTTATGCCAATATGAGCGTTTGAAGGAGCATTTTCCGTAATTTGATCAACTATATGCTCTGAAAATACTAGAGGCCATTCGCATGTCTCTATCTGACCTGTAAGAAGAAACTTATACTCAAAAGAAGTAATGCAAAATTTGGCATTTTCATTTAACTTTCTCTTTGACAAAAATTTCAGAAATACCGCCATGTTTGTCTGTCAATAAGAGGAAACACGTCCGACCAGTACGGGAGTTGGAAGGAGAATGATCAAACAAGCTAGTGACAACCATAGACATCCATGGAGCACTGGTGTCTGCTAGTTCATATGGTTCTCTGAATTTTGTAACCATATGGGACAGTATCATAATCATCATTCAATTTTCTCTTTGCTCCAGTAATTTTAAACTGTTTGACTTCATTTACTGTCACAATGTCTCGAGTTTTTGTCCTTCTGATTCGGCTCTCTTTAATTTCCAGTACTTGAGTGGCTTCGTTGAGGACCATTTCTTTCAATGTATCAAAGTTCACATCTTTTGACGTCTTAATATTCAAGGTTAGTCCCTTGATCTTACATACAGAGACTAGTTTATTTTGGTTTGTGGAATACACAAGATAGGCATAGGTTTTAGGGCCTCCAGACACAAACTCGACTATGTAGGAACCTGGGCCGTAGTCCTTGGCTAGTTCGTCTGTCATTTCTCCCAGGTAATCGCCAGTGTTAACCCTATACAGGCCGTCGCGATAGTAATAAACACAGCTGTCCGTGTCGTAGTATAATACCTGGCCTCCTAGGGATTCCAAATGTTCATATAACTTAAGTCTGGCGTGGGCCGTGGTATAAGCTGCAATCACAACATTCACGGTCCTCAAGGGTTCACTAGCCTCGTCAATAATTTGCCAATTTACGAGGAGTACTTCTTCGTTTATGATTTGGATTAAATTTACTCTTCCTCCAGGCTGGGTTAGCAATCTGAAAAATTCCTTAGAATCCCGTATAATCGATGTTTTAGTCATATTTTCCCTTTGCCCGAATTTACCCCAAAATGAGTTCAACATTAATTTAGCAACTGATCGGAGGCCAGCATTCTTAGCAATTTTGACTTTCTCAAGTTGAACTCCTTCATGTTTAAAATACTCCATGATATACTGGTCTTGGTCTTGTTCAGTCTTACACCAAGAGGGGAACCCTGATGCCTCTTGTTTCATTTTTAAAAATTTGTTAATAAAGTCGGTGAATAAGCCCCCGTTTTCATAGGTGGCCACTCGGTATTCCCATAACTCGTACATGTCTAAGATGGTATAGCCTTTCTCTACAGCCTTCCGTATCTCATCCATTGTCCACGTCCCTACTATAGCCCGTTCCTCGCTCTCATGTAGGCAATCACTCTGATTTAAGGTTTCCCCGCATGTACGACATAATACGAACATTAATTTATTGTTCATTTTAGCAGGGAGTACGGGATGGTAGAGATCCCAAGGTGGCAGGATTTTACATTTCAAAAGGCCTTCAACATCAAGGCCACGTGCTCTGCACTCCTCGTTACCTATATAAATTTTTGGATGGCCAATGGGATATTTACAGTATTTATTTACATAAGGGTAAAGAGAGCAAACGTCTACATACTGAATCGTTTCGCCCTCCTCACATTTGTGATAGACTTTGGCATTGCCTGTCCTGCCTCCAAAGAACGAATCTCTTGGGTTGAGGGGAAGATTGTTCAAAATTGGTAGTTTATTAAGATGATCTAGTTTATTTTCCTTCTTCAGCCTGCTAAACTCGCATTCCCACATTTCTACGATATTATAGTCAGAAAGTTTATCAATTTTAGATTTTGTTCTCTCATATCTAATGTGGAGAGTGTCAGAGGGATCCTCCTTCAGTGGTTCTTCCCTTCTGTATGGGTAGCATTTGGGACAGCCATGCCAATAGCATCCGTGGAATTCATAGATGTTCTCTCCATCAAACCCATCTACTTTTAGCCCATTAATTTTGGCTTCTTTGCCCCGGCCTGCATGCTGAATCTTAATTCCACGTTTCTCTTCCTCCCACGTCAACCACTGCAATGCAGCAGCTGATTGAGTGTCGGAAAAACGATACCCACCTTTTGGAATCAAGCCAATTGTATCAGGTTTTAGGAAATTTCTACGAAAAGCCAGGTTGCAAGCACTGGCTATAGTTATTGCTTCAAGGAATGGGTCTACGTTGCATTGCTCAAGAAGCAAGGCTCTAAATTTAATACAGGCTTGTGCCAAAATCTCGACATCTGAAATGCAATATTCTAAGATCTCCTTTTGAAAGTCAAATTTATAATCTTCTGCAACTCGCTCATCATACCACTTTTCAAAAGCTGAGTGGGACTCTTCAAACATAGAGTCTGGACAGTAAAACTCCTTGGCTGGCATAGGGCCTACATAATTTTGATTGGCCAATGTGTTAAAAAGATGTGGGAAATAGCCTTTCTTTTTCTTTGGAGGCAGGTCAAACGCTTTAGGGAGTGCAGAGAGGGACATGGGGAAGTAGCTAAGTGAATCAATAAACCTTACATTATCTACTTCAATTAGGATTGCTTTAGTTCCCCGAGAAGTTACGTTTGGAACAAATTTAGTTTCCTCCATCAAGTACTTTAAGATAAACTGAAAGTCAAAGCCCTGTCCATTATGAGCGATTACACATACAGTCTTAAAAGTTTTCCTCACCTGCATGACATAGTCCATAAATTGTTTGACAGGGTCTTCTTTGAATATATTTTGCCGTTCCAAACAGGTTTCACACTCATTTCCATTGATACATTTAAAACAATACTGCTGGGACACGCACAAGTTGACTCTATGAACTTTAGTTTCACTATCAGAAGTCAGTGATTCGTCTTGGCGGGTCTCCAAGTCAAAGAATATAAACAAGAAATCGCGGTCTTTAGGGCTTTGCTTATCAACACGCATAAAACACTGGTGGTCAGCCGGTTTATAGTCTCTGCAAGTATTACAAAACACTTCGCCACATACATGAACTGATTTGCGTTTAGTTGGAAAGTCCATTTTTTGGCAATCATGGCAAAATTTTATAGATTTGCAAACTTGTCCACGATGAGCTATCAAACACTGCTCATTTTTAAAGTGGCGACCACAAAATCGGCAGCTAAGGCCACCATGTTCAAGCTTACATGGAGGAGATATAGAATGACAGGCAGAGCATTTGTTTAAGCAACGATGGTCATACTTTTTGTTGTAAGGGGAATGGCACGCTTCACAATAATAATTACAAACAAAAGCAGCGGTGAGACTAGTAATTACATTATAATGGCCATTATGGAAAAGCAAGTTAATTTTAAGGTTAGCATCTTCGCTGCCACCAGAAAAGTATACATCACGGCCTTTTGAGCTGTAGTTATAAACAGTTATTCTGTACTTTTTAAGATGGGCCTGAAGCTTCTCAAGCTCAGGAATGCCTGCGCCTTCCTCTGGGATCTCTACTCTCGCCTTTGCAATTAATTTTTTAGCTCTAAGTGTTTGTCTCAGCCCCTTATCCAGTCGAATAGCATAGGTCTGGGGATCATTCTTCGCATACGCTTTTGCCACTACCAAAGCCCTGGGGAGACACAAGTTATCTTTGTTTTTTATGACAACAATTCCCTGCCTCGCCTTACACTCTTCTTCGAAGGTGTTATAGAATCCAGGGCGTTTTCTACCACGACCTACAGGCACGTTGACTCTCACCACATCAACTCTAAACGTGTCAGTTGATTTGATATTTTCAGAGTTAGATTGAACAATACCTCCAAACACACTCCAAAGGACATCACTGTTAACTTCGGAGGCTGGACGTGGAACTACATACCCTGACTCTTTTGTTTTCAAATTAATGCTATCTAATGTAAAGCCAAGATAATCATTAGGATGGCATTCGGATTTTGCTCTCTCAACTATTTTAGCAAAACCTTGTCTAAGCCATTCAAATTCAGACGTTCCGGCTGGGGGGTTTGTAAACTTAAAAATAGTTTTAAGACCATACAACCTAAATTTTTTGATGTACGTCCGGTCTTCGCTAATAAAATGGATTGGTTCAGTCATATTTTTAGAACCCATTTTAGAAGACGATTCCATTTTTATAATAAGCTTATTATGAAGCGAAAATGGGATTTTTATAGTAAAAGTGAGGTTATATTACACGCACGTTTGTACAGTACCACGTCTGAAACTAAAACAATAAAGCTGGGGGTTCTGGTTTTATAGAGACTCACTAAGGGCTCACTCAAGTTTTACTTTATCTACAGTAAAAGTACAATGAAAAGTAAGGTTATGTTACACAAGATCGGCACGTCTGTACAGTACCACGTCTGGAACTGAAGCAATAGAGCTGATAGCTCTGGTTTTATAGAGGCTCACTAGGGAATGGTATTACTATATGTACAGTAAAAGCACAATGAAAAGTAAGGTTATGTTACACAAGATCGGCACGTCTGTACAGTACCACGTCTGGAAAGACACTGAAGCAATAGAACTGATAGCTCTGGTTTTATAGAAAATCACTAAGGGACCGCTCTGGTATTACTATATGTACAGTAAAAGTACAATCAAAAGTGAGGTTATGTTACACAAGATTGGGACGTCTGTACAGTACCCCGTCTGGAAAGACACTAAAGCAATAAAGATGGCAACTATAACTTTATAGAAAATCACTAAAGGCTCACTCTGGTATTACTATTGTATTTCTACAGTAAAAGTACAATAAAAAGTGAGGTTATGTTACACAAGATCGGCACGTCTGTACAGTACCACGTCTGGAAAGACACTGAAGCAATAAAGCTGATAGCTCTGGTTTTATAGAGGCTCACTAGGGACTCACTCTGGTATTACTATATGTACAGTAAAAGTACAATAAAAAGTGAGGTTATGTTACACAAGATTGGGACGTCTGTACAGTACCACGTCTGGAAAGACACTGAAGCAATAAAGCTGATAGCTCTGGTTTTATAGAGGCTCACTAGGGACTCACTCTGGTATTACTATATGTACAGTACAATAAAAAGTGAGGTTATGTTACACAAGATTGGGACGTCTGTACAGTACCACGTCTGGAAAGACACTGAAGCAATAGAGCTGCTAACTCTGGTTTTATAGAGACTTACTAGGGACTCACTCTAGTTTTACTAATTTGATACAGTAAAAGTGAGGTTATGTTACGCAAGACCGGCACGTCTGTACAGTATCACGTCTGGAAAGACACTGAAGCAATAGAGCTGATAGCCCAGGTTTTATAGAGACTCACTATGGACTCACTCTAGTTTTACTAATTTGATACAGTAAAAGTGAGGTTATGTTACACAAGACTAGCACGTCTGAACAGTATCACGTCTGAAACCAAACTAAACCGATAGAGCTGATAGCTCTGGTTTTATAGAGGCTCACTAGAGACTGGTATTACTATATGTACAGTAAAAATACAATCAAAAGTGAGGTTATGTTACACAAGACCCACACGTCTGTACAGTACCACGTCTGGAACTGAAGCAATAGAGCTGCTAACTCTGGTTTAATAGGACTCACTAGGGACTCGTTTTAGATTTACTATTATATACTAGAGTAAAAGTGAGGTTATGTTACGCAGGGCTAACACGTCTGAACAGTATCACGTCTGAAACTAAAGCGATAGAACTGATAACTCTGTTTATACAAGGCCTCGCGGTAAACTCACGCTGGTATTACTCTCGCTAATATAATAATAAATGATAAAAGAAAAATATTACTAAATTTGTGAAAGCTCAACATATTATTTACACAACCGTGGGACTCTCATTACTTAATTGCTGTGGAACCGCTATTTTGTCACTACTCATTGTCATGGAACATATATTTAGTCACTACTTCTAATGTAAAAACGGTTATATTCAATAATAAATATAAGTTATAAGCCTGGTACACATGCTCGGCGCTGCCCAATCACGGGGCGGGGCCGGCAACGCGCTGTCATCATATGCTCAGCCCAGTCGGAAACCAAGGGGCGGTCCCAAACACACGGGCGGTGACGTGGCACGCGGCCATACTAGTGTGGGTGTCACCCTATGGGCGCTGCCATATTCGCGCGGCGCTGTGGCGGTGCAGCGGAAAAATATCGAACTGCATGGGCCGTGCTGCACTCCAACGGTAGAAATATCAAATAGGGCCGTGACCGAGCGGCCTGGCACGTGCTGCACTCCGGCGGTAAAAATATCAAACTGTGTGCTCCAGAAATATCATAACACACATCAAGACGCACTTAGCTCAACAGTCTGGTAGACTAGCGGTTAGCGTTTTGGCGCTCCAACTAAAAAGGCCGGGTTCAATTCCCCGGACCTCCACCCAGTTTTATCCCGCGTGTTCACTCACAAGGGTTCCCGCCAGACGGCAGCCATGATGCAATCGGCAAAATTGGCGCGGGCACCGTCATCTTGATGACATCACAGAAAAAAGAGCAAAAAATAAAGGAAAAAACAGCTGACGTCAAATTGGCGCGAAAGCCGCCATCTTGATGACGTCACAAAAAACAACTCAAATTGGCGGGTGCCGCCATCTTGGTGACGTCACAAAAAAAGACGCCGCCATCTTGGTGACGTCACAAAAAAAGACGCCGCCATGACGTCACAGAAAAAAATTGGCGCATGCGCATGCCGTTTTTTGTCCCCATTCCCCGCCAACCCTACTCCCCATAAGAGCCCATGTTAGAACTCAAGCGCGCGGCATAACTACTGAGGCTGCAGTGCAGGCCGCCTTGGATTTTTATTTCCATAAAACTAAAGTTAATATTTAAATACTTGCATAACCTTTGATGTCATTCGAAAAAGATTTATATTAATTTAATTTTAATGAAAAGATAAATAATTAAAGGACTATGAAATAAAAACATTTATAGTACTGATTGTTTGATTAATAAGCAACAAAGTTTTCCCATAGTATTTTGTTCAAAGATGAACCAGTTTTTCATTAGATATAACCTCGCAAATCGATCTACAATCGAGATTTTATTCCCCAGTGCCCTAGATATTAAAATTACACAAAGATGAATCTTATTCGATCAGTATTAGATGCATAGTGGATGTTTTAAATTTAAAATTACTCTTAAAAGAATACAAAAACCAAGACGACCAGTACTGCAGGCTCTTAAGAAGGCTCGTAGAACGTCATGCAGTAACTCACCTGCTCCCATTTTACGCCTTTTTTAAGTCCGATGAAAGTGGGAGGGACTTTTAATAAAAGATAGAGACTTGGGTTATTTTACCTTTTTTTATATTATTTAGTTTTGAATTCATATCAAGCTATAAAGGATAAAAATTGATCAAAGCTGGATCAACTTTCATCCATTATAGCTCCTCATTGCAGCAGGTGAAATACTGCACGTTGAATTTTTGACCCCGACAATGACAGCATCTGTCGGCAGCCGCTGGAACTGCTGGGCGCGCAGGCTATGAACATATCCAATGAATATCATGTATTTATAAAATTCATTTTACAAAGCTCTTCTTATTGGAATTCAATATCACTAATTTCAAATCAATAACTTCAAATAATCCGATAAAATTTATTTAATTTTTGAAAAAGCCTTTCGTTATTAAAGATAACATCATCAGACCGATCATTATAGGGTCTCATCATTATAGGGTCGGACCGATTATTATCATAAATAACGAAAGGCCTCTTCAAAAATTAAATAAATTTTATTGGATTATTTGAAGTTATTGATTTGAAATTAGTGATATTTATTAAAAGTCTGATTTTTGCGACCAAATCCCCTTCCTCAACATCATGTACCAGAGTCGTGGGTCTCACACATGCCGAAGTGAAGGTGACCCTTTAACTCCCTTTATATTAATTTCGATTAATTATACTGTAGGAAAAGTACATAAATGGTCTATGTTCACTTTTAATTAAGATTTTTTTCTCCAACAATTAAAATCAAAACTTTGATATTTTGAAGCTCTCAGCTGCATTTACTGAATTTCTAATATGACTTCAAACATTTGTGTATTCGTATACAATGTGTTTGTTGAATATATATATATATATATATATATATATATATATATATATATATATAAGCGGAAGTAAGCTTAGGGAATTTAAAACTATTAATATTCTAAAATAATAAAATTCATTATTGTTCTATATTTTTCGATTATTTTTTTTTTTTTCTATCACACTAAAGCATATACAACTATATTTCAGTGGAAATTTATTCTTAAAGTTTATTTTACTTAATTGTATTCAGATATTTTATTCAAAAGGGATTAATTTCCTTAGCGTTACTTTTAATTAAATCGCCAAAATCAATTAGGATGGAGATTGGAAAAGAGAATGGTTCGGTAAACAGCTTTGGTTTAATTTTAGTAAAATTCTTCCTCAAAATTACAATTTACTAAGTGTAATTGTTTTGTTCTTTTAGCAAGTAATACAATGTAAATAGTATGAACTGCACAGAAATCAAATATTCGTTGTGTTGTTATAGAATAAGGTGGGGGCATATTCTACCTATGCCAAAGTCTTGAGGGTGTTCTACTATTTTACTTTGATAATTCTTAGTATCGCGTCATGTTTTGCATACGACATTATTTTTAAGTAAATGTTATTATCAAACTATTGACCCGTGTTCACACATTCCAAACAATAAAAACACCAAAAACCCTAAACTGTCTTTTAAGTAATACGAAAAAACCATAAACATAGGCTTAAGCTCTCGTTCTTTTCTGCGTGCATATCGACTGTTGATTGCTGACAATTTTACCTCACACTACCGTAATGTTACAGGACCGTTGGTCTTCTTTTGTTAACTGTTTCTGATGTTCAGAATATTTTAACACATCATATCAAAGCGTTTCAACCTTTACTGGTATCTTTGGACCAATATTAAGAATTTAAATTGAGGTTGGCTTTGATGCGATGGAAAAATTTCCTTTAAACAAAGGGTCGAATGCAAAAACATTATACTATTCCTAAAATGTAACCATTATACAAAAATAATATGTCACACTTAAGGCAGTGAAATAACTTGAATCTCCCTAATTCGTAAAACATAAACTGTTTCAATTTTGTCGTGTATTACGTCAGCATTATGTTATTTTGTATTATTAAGTCAGCATTTATAAAACATGATGTATGTGGTTGTATAGCTATTAAAACTGTTAATTTAAATCATATTATGTAAGTTTTTTGGAAGTGAAAGAATCTAAAAGCAATAATTTATAAACTATATATCCATGGTTTACAAATTATATTTGGAAATCTCTTATTTTAATACAAAAAGAAGTAATTTCAATGCATTAAAAACTAATTAACAAAAACAAAAATGATAAAAAATGTAACTCTTGATTGAGGTAAAATATACGAATTAAAAAAATAACCGGCATTTCATATATTTGCACATGACAATTACATACATTTACGATCACAACGTATCAGTTTTGGAGAACATACCTTTTGGAGATGTCCACAGATATATTAAGCTGTTTGTTAGTTTCCACGTTAAAGAATGACTATCTCGAAAGTTCCTGTGTTTATGCAAAGTTACAAGTTTCTGTAATAGTTAATTATACTTCCAATTAGATGTTTCTCCGAAACAATGTCCTTGTGTCAACTGCGCGTCATGGGCCTAAACTTCCCGAGTTGTTTGAACATCCAAGACCGCATAGTCTCCCAAGTTTCAACTTAACAACCACTTTAACGCCAGGAAATACATTTATATTCATAGTATGGCTCATTTAGCCAGCAACCAAGTCTCAAGAATAATAAAATAAAGTCTACGGGCGCATAGCACCTCAATTAATCAATTAATCTAAGGAGAACTTGAACTATCGGATGTGTTAATTAGTTTCTTTTGAAATTCTATAATGTATTAAAACTTTAATAGCAAAAGAAGCTATCTGACGAAATTAATGTACATGGTGAGTTTCCTAAAATGATCCAGGTGTGTTTCAATTATTTTTTTATTTATCGCTATTTTTACAATATTTTATAAATTAAAATTAAAAGTACTACATTCGAACCCTTTTGTTTTATGTGATTTTTTTTTTAATTTGTACCCATAATTTTTAATATTTTTATTAGTAATTTTTCTCTAAACCTAATAGTTATGGTGCTATGGGCGATTGAAGTTCTTGACATAGTGTGCCAAGTTTTTTTCACGAGAATAAAAATGAACTTCAATCATACCTATCCTCCTAACAGTAAGGTTTTAAGAAAATGTCAAACAGTAAAAATGGCTTAAAATTATGTTTTCGTAACCTTAAAACATTACAGCATACAAAATGGTAAGAAGATACAGTATTAAAACGTCAGCTATCGGATCACTTTGACACTTCAAAATTACAATATCATTCTTATGATAGATTTCAAAAATGACATAGGAATGGGGTTTCGTATTTAAAAATTTAATTTGACCTCCAAATTGGGGAATTGCGTTATATTTCGAATATTTAAAACCCCACATCTGAAAGCAACATAAAAAATTAAAGAGGGTCATTATTAGACTAAGATTAAGAGGGAAAGATTTTAAATTAATTATAAAGATAAAAAACATATACACATGAAACACGATAGTTTGTGTAACTTATATCATATATAAATATACATAAACGATGACTTTATATACATTTACATAAACTAAAATATGATTATAAAATGATAGTTTCATTCATTGTTATTATTGCAAATGTAACTTACAATTCGAAAATGACGCAATTTAGTTGAATACCAAGTCCATTATTAAATGTTAAACGGATTAAGAGTTTCGATCAACATCTGCCTCATTTGTAAAATATAATTTATGAAATGGCTTGTGTGTCAAAGGAAATTACGGCTTAAAGTAACTTCCACGTGTAACTTATTAAAAGAAAATAGTTCTTTTATTTAATTTCTTATAAAGGTATATTTAGTTTTACCAAACACAATAGTAATTTACTACAGCAGTTTAAGTTAAACGTTGTAATTAATTTGTACAGGGCTCGTGTTTCGTTCGAGTTTTAAGTTATGTGTAAAGTTACTCACAGAAATATTCTTTAATACCCTCTTAATCCGTTGTATCATAAAAATTAATAGTTTTTAAGAATCAAAACTCGTCATTAAACATCCGTGATCATTTGGATTTAAAAACATCCATCATAAAAAAAACTTAAATTTAACATTTCCAAATGCGCATATTCTTAAAGTAAGTATAAAACCAACAAGTTAGTATAAATAAGAAATTGGTTTTAATAAAACAATAGTAGTATAGGTCAAGGTTATTCCGAGGAGGTTTAAGAAAAAAAACCTACCCCGCAATCGCTGATACGTGTGATCATGTGTCTTTGTGTTAGACTTTTGAATAAGCCAGTTTTAACCCGAAGCTCCCCACGGTTACGGATAACCAATATATATATATATTACCACATATTTCAAAGAAGTTCTGAAAAATGAACATCTATATGTTTAAAACAGTAAAAAAACACCTTCGGGCAGTTCATCTGAGACTTCTATTGGGCTGATTTGCATGCGGGTTTCGCCAAAACCAACACATTCGTTACAAATTAGCAGATTTATTTTTGTATTTAGAAAATATTTTCGTTAAATATGCCAAAAATGAAAAATAAAGTTTTTTTTTGAGATTAAACATTGGAGAAAACACCAAAGTTTTTTAATTACTTGGACAGTTTGCCTGAGACTTCTACTGGATCGATTTAAATATATAATTTTACATCATACCTTTATTAATTTTCATGATAATCTAAATAATGAAACTCACTGAATGAATAAAATAAATCATTTTAATTTAAAAGAGTATTAAATTTTAGGTAAAATAGACAAAGCAGAATGAATATAAAAATATAAAAATATTATGAAAACATATGATATTGAAATAAATAACTTAAGACAGTCGGAAAGGTAGGTTAGGACGGAACGAATACTTTTGAAAATTTCTCATAAAACCATAATAAAAAGAATATTTGTTATTTTATCTTTTATACACATTATTTGTAAGTAGTTTTGTAAATTATTGTTTTATTAACTAAATATTGTAATGGAAATCAATATAATTTGTATTTTTTGCCTATGATAGTATTTTATCAATTATATATTCAGATGTATTAATAACCTCTTCATTACTTTTAGTTTTAATTGATTGATGTTCTTCCTTTTGACATTTTCTTCGGTGGCGTATTCCAACACATTGGTCATCATAGCGTCGTCTGTAGGTTGTATGGTCGTATGTCTGACCATTTCACACGTCACAAGCACATTTCTCTCCCCGCTTTCTTCCTTGTGGTTTCTTTCAACGGCTGTCACAAAGAGTTATACCTAGTTGGACACGTTATAAATCTGAGAGAAGACAAAAAGACAGTTAGCTTCTAAGATTATTGTCTTTAAAGCCTTTTCTTCAGCCTTGTAATAAAATAATAAACATATATAAAACGTTAGTAAATTTGTAATTCCTCATTTATTTAGACAAAAATAATTTAAGAGGAAAAAAACATAGTATTATTTATTTTAATAAAATGGCTTTTATATATCATCAAAATTAAATGTAAGAAGAACTGTCACTAACAAATACAAACCCAATTTAAAATTTCTATGAGCTTAAAACTTTGAAAATTGTTAATAATGGTTACTTAATATATATAAATCAACTAACTTGAAATTTATTTCCATATTCAGAAATTATATCTCTCAATAATTACTTCACAATCATGCATGTATGAGGTCATAAGAACATAGATTTATATAACATTGGATCTTTTTTTTTCATAAATGTGATTTCCTGGAAATTTCTTGTAAGCTGTCCATCTAAATAGGAGGGCATGAATAGTTTCAATCAGTTCATTATCAGAACTCATCCAGTAACAACGAAACAATGCTTGTTGTGTAATGCTATATAATAAAAACAAATTAATCTAACTCCGTAGAGCAATGTATAAACTACAGACGGCAGTACGTGGAGTTACGGTAACTCACTGTCATTATGTTCCAGGACTTCCGTTCCCAGTAGTTGCTGTCATAGACTGCCGGGGGATTAGTCATGAAATCAAGTTTTGCTTACTATTTTGTTCGAAGTTATGCATGGTAGGGTTTGAGATTAAATTTGATGGCACTGGTCTCCTTGGGACTCCTATGGTAGGTCATCTATGGTAACTCTCCTTAAACAAAAGAAAATGAAAAAATATATATATTTTCACACAATTTTAAAATATGTTAATATTGATATTCAATTATAATAGAAAAAATTAGAAACTAGACCATCCCGAGTAATCAAAATAAATAAAATTCAGAACGCTTTATATGATTAAAATATAAATCAAATTAATTGATAAATTAGGAATTGTTGGTATTTTTATACTTTATCAACTACTGAGCTTTAAGGTTTAATTAGTTATTAGTTTTCTTAAGAATGAGTTGTTATATATAATTAAGCTTAATAAAACGTAGGTAATTCTTTAATTTTTATTTTAATCGTAGTTCAAAGCTAATTAAAATAAATTATAAAAAGTGTAACGTAAAGCATAACGTATCAGTGTATAGATTTGTTAGAAATTCTTTTGAAGTTTTTTTCTTTTAGAGTACAAATAGATAGTTACATATCTTAATAATATTTAATACTTTTACAAATAATCCAATACAAATACTTTTAGAAATTACAAATAATGCAGGCAAAATTATTTTATTAAAACTAAATATATGGACTATTATCGTATAAAAGGTTCATCAACAAAAGCCATTTACAAAAAAAATCAAATAAATAAATAAATACAAATAATATACTATGGTTCCACAGCTGTATTGAAGAAGGGAATATTTTTTTTTACTTCAAAAGTTATTGAGTCTGATATTTTTTCTTTCATTTAGACTACTTATGAAAAGGAAAGTTCAACATGTTATGAAGGTTAAACTTATACATTGCTTTCCTTATAACATGAGTTGAGAAAAGAAAGACGGGTTTATAATGAGCTCTTCAGACTCCTTGCGACTCTTTAGGGCCATTTTTGGCATGTCATTAGAATGAAAACATGTGCATTTTAATGAACAAAATAATGTAATGAAAAGTATTTTATAACTCATTTGATTTTTTTTAACCATCATCTTGCTTGGTTTGGTTGTTGTTTCAAATTTGTTTATAGGTAGGTCTTGACGAACAAGTCAAATAAAGTAATGGAATCTGATAGTTTTGAAAAAAGTAATACAAGGGATTTGAAAAATGTCCAAATAGTAGAGGAAAAATAGAATTTGACCTCGGACAAATTGTACTCCCAAATTTTAAAGTTTTATTGAGATAGTAGGTGTAAAATTAATAATTATATCAAAAGTTTACCGAAATTCCTCAATGAGAAGTTCACCATTCTTATGAATTTTTAAAATGGCGGACATTACCTATTTTTATCAAGTTATTCCAAGTTTACTTCAATAAAACCCACTTTAAATCAAGTATCTTGATTCATTCATTTGAGTACATCAATATAAGTAGTAACTGTATGAAGCAAAAAAAACACCCACGCAGCAGATCTGCAATCAGTAAAATGCAAAAACAATTTTAAAATAGTTTTTCAACAAACTACAAGTGCAGGTGTATGTAGGTTTGCTGGATTTGGAAAGTTCTATGCAATCACAATTAAATAATAACAAGTAAAATACCACTCTTTTTTGTTAAATATATTCATTAATAAGAGATATGTAGATTGATTTCTTATAGGAACAATACAAGGATCTTCATATTCTGTTTTTAAGGTACTTCCTTATTTTAAATAATTAAAAAATGTATATAATTATCAAATACATAAAATATAATTATCAAGTGGTTTGTTTTTTACGGTGTTCCGAGTGTATTAAAAAATAATCATAATACATGTATTCCTGTCGCGTCTGATTATACGTACTCAGCAAATTTTCAACGGAATTTGGTTTTTAATTTTTTCCAAAAACACCATGGGAATAAGTATTTATTTTTGCTTAAATTCAGTAGTTCCAAAATATAAGTCAAATCCTTCCTAGTGAATATACCTAGAAAATTTTATTCAGTTATATTGATAAATAAACTATATACAGGGTTGTGTTGAGTTCCCATTAGAATAACATGGGAGACATATTATTGTACTTTCTCCGTAATCAGAAGCCGAGTTGCAAGGTAAAAATTACTAAATTATTTGTTTTTCAATCCCTTTTAAATTGTCTCAGTTAAATTTTTTTTTTATTATTGAGGTATAAGAATATGCTAATTCATTTAAAGTAATAATTTTTATATTTATTGTAATAGATAGATCTCATTATTTTCTAAATAAAATCACTGTAACTTATATATTGACATTTAATGATTTAGGTTCATGTTATATGTTTGTTGTGAGAGTGCAAGTGGACTTTGCCAAAAGCCTTTTGGCTTCCAAAAGGGACCGTCCACATTTCAAACAATAGTGGGGAGATTTCGCTGGCCCAGACTACATAAAGGGATGATTTATCCTTAACAATATTTGACACTCTGGACCACACGTTTACGCTTATCCAAAACGTTCAATCATTTATATAGAGGGTGTCCCGGAACGCTCTGTAACCCATTTGTATATTTGTTCCTATCATTAAGACAGTAAAAAACTTCGTATAAAAAAGGGTCTAAAATGATTCGTTGAGCCGCTAGCCACCATTTCATTTTTACACATAATAATTGTTATTCATAACGGATGGTTGTATTAAGTTTTTATTTGGTATGAACTTTTACCACACCAATTTTCATTTTTATGAAAGAAATTTTATTTTCTGATGAATATTTTCAAAACGACGGATATTTTAAACAAAATATTGTAAATATTCTACAAGAAATTCAATGTACAGAATTATCAAACTAATAATACCAAGTTTGTAAGGAGCAGACAACAAAATAGGGAGTTATTGAAAATTTTCTACTGAAATCACCTAAATTTGCATCAATTATAAAAAAATAAATATATTTTTTCTGCGGAATAAGTTCAATAACTCCTTTATGTGTTGTCTGATCCTTACAAACTAGGTATTTTTCAACCTTTAGCCGCTTGTAACGTTTTGATAAAAATGCCGTTTATTAGATTTTTTAGTTTACAATCTATAATTGTCAATATAAAAAAAATACTATTTGGAAAAAAATTTTATGGAAAATGGACAATAGACAATAGAAAATAGATGAACTTAATAAAACCATTCGTTCCAGAAATAAAATTATTAAAATATGTGAAAATTAAAAATAAGGACGGTTAGCGGCTTAACGCAGCATTTTATAACCCTTTTTGTATCATGTTTTATTATTATTATTATTATTATTATTATTATTATTATTATTACTATTATTTTACTGTACTTTTGAGATGTAGTTCGATTGATTCTCTTATGCTTTCTAACATTCGTTATTCTATCTTATGTGTTACAATAAACATTATTTTTTCTTTTGCAATTCATTAAGAATGATACCTCTTATTATTTTAAGGGAAGAAAAAACCGTTTGCTTGTGAATTTCTGAATATTAATATTAATATCTATAAATGTAATAAAAATTTATATATATCAACAATTTAGTCTGAAATGAATTTTAAGACACATGGACCGTTCATCAATTCATAAATTCATTAACGAGGAGTGAACATGAAACCCATATTATACAACATTAACAACCATAAAAAAATATCCGGGAACAAAATATGAATAATTAATTAATAGTATTCGTGATCATGATAATAAGAAAGTTTAAGAGGAAAAGACAATTTTTGTTTCCTTTCTTAATAGATTAAATAATAATCTTAAACACAAGGTAAAGGGTGTACATTAATTAAGTTAAATTTGCAAATAAAACATAAACCAATATCTTAAAACTAATTACGGAAAAAATTAGAAGTGTAAATGCCATCGTTAAGTCTTATTAAACAGTGTAACACTCAACGCTTTACCAGCTGTAACTTTATATTAATGAAACCTAATAGACATTGAATATATTGGTTTGCTTGGCATTCTTACTATAAATACAGTATAATAGTTTCAATTCCGTTTTTCATTTAAATATACATTTACTAGCTAATTGGCGATGCTCTAGTAAAATATGCAGAAAACGAGGACATGAAAACAATTACATACTCAGAGATTACCATGAAAAACTGAGAAAAGTTGAAACACCATTTCATTTTTCATACAAATATTGTGATATCCCAAGCCTTTGAAGGAATGTATTATGTGGCCCCAAGCATCATCGTGAATGAGAAGGAATTTGCAAAAATACGCATTATATCCTTAAATTTGATAATTAATCATAAAGATCGGTTCAGTAGTTACTAAAAACATAGCGTTTCTACGGTGTATTAATATGTAAAATCTGTAATAATATAGAATGATATCATATTTTTTCATCTTTCAAACTTTTTTTATAAAACAAAGGAGTAAGATGTTGTAAAAGGTTAAACAGGATCGAATCGATTCAGAAAGACCTTGGTTAGAATTACATTAGAAGTTAAAGATACTGGAATATAAATATCTTTGATAACTGGATTTCCCTTTTTCATAAGAATTTTCACAGCTGTTGATTTAAAAACAGATTATAACGGCCTTACTCAAAAGTTAAATTTATAAGAAATTACAACACAGGAACAATCAAGCCAGATTTTTCCTTTATGGTTGCAGAAGTCACCTTTAACCATAGAGTTATTGGAATTCAGTGAACTTATAACGCTGATGACTTGATTACTTGATGTGAGGTACAAGTAAAGAGAAGAAATGGTTCATGGAATTTGACTAACATAAGTAGAAAATAAATTTTGTCAATCAGAATTCCCCACACTGGAAAAGAATGTGTTAAAAGAGTCAGCTATGATAAATGGGTCTTTGTTAGACATCCACTTTTTTTGTATGAAGCTTCTGGAGATAAGCTAATCGGTAACCATCTCCTGATGACGTCAAAGAAAAATTTATTTCAAAATCATCGCAAAATATTTAGGGTAAACCAAACGGAAGGTGAAAATCTCATAGTGTTCGAAATCGTCACCAGTAAGCTGTATGGTCAAATATATTGCCTACATCTCTCCATTATCTAATTGTCATATGATCATAAATCCAATCGAAAGTCCTAAATGTTGAATTTTTCCAACCGTTTATCTAATTATATAAATTGATAAATAATACTTATACATAGAAACAATCTAAGTTATTTAGGTACACTATTTGTTTTAGTTAGTTATAAATACTAACAAATATGCATATTAATGTTAGGCTATCGTATTGTTAGGTGAATGGTATTGTGTATTATAGAATATTATTTGTTGTTAATACATAAAAAATTGCACAATAAAGGGAGATACAATTTCGTAATGCATTTTATACATTTATAACAATAATAATATGGTTTTTTTCACGAAAAGGAAGAGAATTGAGTTTTTTTCTTACTCCGAGGCTGCTGTCCTCGAAGTATTGTTGGAGTTCGACTTGCTCAGTGTCCCATCGACTTGACCTGTCTAGAATGAAGAAGTGTAAGTAAAAATTTTGCAAGTTTGAACTTGATACAAAAATAGATTAATCTTTAGCTTCTCTATTCATTATGATAGTGGTGTGAGTCAAATAGTTCAAAAATTGGCCACCAGAAGAAGCACCAACAATATCAAGAAACCGAAACAGCTGATGGATTAAGAATGACAGTGGTATAAATCACAGATTGGAGTGACAAGCTAATGTTTATTGTTTTTTATCTAGTGAGTTTTGGAGCAAAACTGTGATTTTATGATATTTAAGTAATAATGAAGGGTAAATAATAAGATCAACCAAGATAAAGTAGACGACCCAGCGACATAATTTTGTGGTGTAAGTCACTTAAGTCACAGCGACAATTGGTGTAAGTCACTCAAATCCATTAAAATCGATTAAAAAATCTGTCTAAATTCATGTTTTATACGAAATATACAATTAATAAAGTACTAGGCTTTTATACAATCCAGATTGCAATAAACCGTTTCTATAGATGTAACCTAGATTTATTAACATCTAGTTTCACAAAAATTATAAACTTAAAACTAAGGTTCAGTGTCTTACATCACTTTCATCAAAAAAAAAAAAAAAAAAAAAAAACTCATCTACTAGGACACTAGCCTATAACTGTTTTAGCACATTACTTCGGGCTAGGCCTTTGTTGTTATTCATCTAGGGCTTCTCCTCTCTTAATTACGGAGCTAAGGCCAATCAAGATCAACCTAAATAACATGTTATAAAAATAATACATAATAATAATATAATAACACATGTTGATGTTGTTAATGTTATTTATTTACGATAGGTTAATGACCGAATTTATTGTAGTTGTAAATAACAATATTGATTTGCTGCTTTGTTTGTAAAATGTTAACCGAAAAACTTAAATAACGACCAACATGCTTTATTTAATAAGCAGAATTCACCAAAAAGTTTTGTCTGAATTTCAAACAGAAACGGCGAAGTTTCGCCAAATAAAACGACAAACTGCTATGATTTATCTCTAGACCACTTTACTTCTAGAACTTTAAAGTGAAAAGATTGCATTTATATGTTATTTATAGTTTAAGCTTATTTTATCAGTTTCATTTATTAAACGTCTAATCAAACATTAGTTTTGTATGGAATATATAAGTAAAATTTATATAAAATATTTTACTTTTTCTAATTGGTGGTGTTAGTTTTATGAGATATTATTATTGAAAGGAATAATAAGTGCAACAGACTATAAATAGGCCTAATATAAAAAAAAAACATTTAAATACTTTTTTGCTGTTTATGGGTATAACAAATTTAATGTCACTCTTTTAAGTTAAAATAGTGTGATAATTAATTGTTAAACAAGTCTTATTACAGTAATAAAATAATAAAAGTATATTAAAAGATTATATTAAGTTTTCTGTATAGTAGAACAAATATAGCTAAGCGTATTATTGTTTCAACAGTACACAGAATTGTTCACTAATTTAAACCATAAAATGCATATTATTAAATGAAACTGTCATTTTAATTAATACAATACGTTTTATATATTAAACGAGAATAAATATAGCAGTTAAAGTATAATAAAAAAATATAAAAACAATTTAACAGAGTAAAAAAATATAAACCACTAAAATATTTGATGGTTACAAAATACAGTGCACTAATTAGGCTACCAATCAATATGAAAAAATGAATAATTAATTAAGAAATGATTTATTTCCAAAAATCATTACAAAAGAGATATATAAATTCTGGAAATTAACTGCCCACTTAATCCAGTAGCGTGGTCAGTGGTAAAAAATAAAAACGTAACTAAAATACAAATAATAAATCAGTCTATTTTTAATAGTGATTAATGTTTAAACTTACAAATACCAAAAACATTTAGAGTTACTCGTATCTATGCAAGCCAGTCATGGGGAGATTGCAACCTTCTATTCTGAAACCCTCCGGTCTGGGTCAAGTGGTTTCAAGGGGCTTTTGATACTAGGGCCACTCGGTGGGTTTATACTTGGCCACTCCTTGGTAAACCGTTTGAGAACCTAATGAAGCGCTACCTATATTTTATAATCTATCTTGTAAATATAAATTTATGTGATTACAAACCTTTGCTAAATATCTATGGCAAATGGTTAGGCCTAAGTGAGTTTTGATTTGGTGCTTTCAACATCTGATTTTCATTTAAGCCTACTAAAATATCTGATGTAATAATTTAGGACTTAGGTGTATGCCATAAAATCTTAGGTACACTGCAATAATAAATTCTGTGATAAGTTGAATTGTTTCGCTGGTAGAATTCTGAAGATAATAATATATGTGCGGCCATCTGTAAAAAAATTACTCGGTGCTTTATTGAAAAAAGTTATTGTGTATATACAAATTATGCAGTATAAACATGTTACATGGAAAAAGGGCAATTTACAATAGTATTATTTTTTTAAGAGGTTTTATACAGCATTTTTAGAAAAACGGGTTTAAACATAAAAAAAACAATAAAAATTTGGTTGGAATCTTTTCGTTAAAAATAGAACAAAGAAAGGAAGACCGGTAGAAGAGAATCTCATTTATACACCCCAGATTTCAAAGAAACCAAGCTTCTCTTGATATCGCCTTAAACTCAGTGGAGTCTTCATTCTTCGGAGTTAAAGAACGTAAGTGAATAATACAAGCTATTGTAACGTGACAGATTTTGAGTAAGAAAATTCCAAATATTTTTAGTTAATAGCTGACAATACTTTTTTATTATATTAGTACTTAGTTCTAAAAAGTAGCATGTTTATGATTTCTGAGTTAATTTTTTTAAATTTAAAAAGTATAAAACTTCTTCTTTTAATTTATATCGTATTTAATTACTAAATAAATAAACCTTTATGTTCTGAAAGTTTACAGACATACATGGATAAAACGAAATGTAAGATAATTGACAACAACAAAACCAGGCTGACCTCCAAACTAAGTTTAAAACCTATACAGTAAATAATAATAATAATAATAATAAATTATATTACTACAATAAAGCCGTGCTATTAATAAACACGATTAGCTTAGGTGTAAAAAATTAACAAAGTTAATGCTAAACCAGAAATAAAGCTAAAAATTCCTAACCAATAATTTGAAGAAAATCATCAATATTTTCTAGTGTCTTTAACCATATCCTAACTTCCATTAAGAATTTGTTTGTGATTAAGTATTATTTTAATATTATTTGGTGACTTTTTGAAAACGCTGAGGGCAATGAAGTAGTATGATTGAGAAAAAACTTTTGATTTTTGTTTTGGTAAAAAATTTTAACCTTTATTACTTAACTTCATTCTTGACTCTGAAACCTGATCATTAATCTCCTGCTCATAATTTAAGAACTTTGTACAAGAAAAGTGTCATAATTATAAATATATCTAAGAATTGAAAACATGGAAACAAAGGCTCGTAGTTAGCTCTTCCACGAATAATTTTTGATTGGTTAGGCCTCCTAGTGATTTTAGATTAGTGACATAAATAATCTTTTAACTAAAAAAATAAATAAATAAAAAATAACATAAAAAAATCCACATTTATGTGTACAGATTTCTAGTGCGAAATAATTTTTGTGTTATTCGTTTTTAATAATATTGCAAAATTGGGTTTAAACTACATCTATTTTCCACAGAATAGTACAGGGTCTAAATGAAAACTATACAAACTTAAACCTACTACCAAACAAAATCTGAGCAACAATTAGACAATCGATAAACACTAATTATTAAATGCAGTAAGATGGGAACTTCCACGTTCGAAAACATTTTGATTTAGAGTAAAAAATTTGTGAGCTAAAGAAACGTGGCCAGGACCTGATAAATGGCAAGCTATTTGACCTCTTGATGATAAAGCACAGACGGGAAATTGGTTCCATAATGTCTTAAAAATATTTCAAGAATGAAAAAATGCTTTGGCTATGTAGAAAATAAATAATGTAATAACAAAAACAATAATTTAACAAGTAATAATAATAAGTTAAAAGAAAAAATCAATTTGCATATAAAGACATTTTTTATATAAAGATATAAATATCTTTATATTTTTATATAAAGATATAAATTCATATCATATTCATCATAGAAAATTACAAACGTATATAAAAAACTATTAATTTAACTATTTATACAAAACTATAAAGCTTAAGAAACTTTCTATTAAGAAAAATGAGATATTATCCCTACGATATGTAGTTGGAACTTTAAAACCAGAATTCATACGCGACAAGCCACTCTTAGTACAGCTGTAGAGAGATTAAGGGAGACAAAGGGAGGTGGTGATTTATCTGAGCCCAGTGTGTACCCGCATACGGGCCCCATGTCCTACACTTTTTGGGGAATACAACCGCACATTACTCACGTACTAAATGTCTCGCTATAATATACTTTTGACAAGCCTTTGAGATTGATTAACCCATTTGATCCTAAAATATTTATTTTATATTGAGTGCAGAGAGTGCTGTGCTCCCGTAGTAAACTGACTAAGTAATGCCTACAACACACCCTACTAGGAGAGTGCACCGTTCTAAACCTTAATACACGTGTTAAGGCTACCAGACGTCTACACTATTGCCGTAAATCCTTTGTTTTTGTAGTATTAACAAAATTATGACTCTTTTCATGTAACTTGCATGTTAATTCAATGGTATGGCAACCATACCAAGGAGGATTTCCATACTATTATGTTCTGATTAATTAACATGCAAATCATATGGGAAAATTACCTGTTTACGTTAATTACTACAAAACCATAAGAGATACTGCATTAGTGTAAAGTACAAAGTTGTAATCTCTTCAACGAGAGATTTTAGATTATATATAAAATGACATGTGTTTGCGTTTAAGATTTTAAGTTTTGTTAATGTAAACATTTTTTTAAATATAAGAATTTGGAAAATTTGGTCTTTTAATAAAAATGGACTTGTGACGTATCATTGTAAAGTTGAGCTTATTCCAAATAAGTATTTTGAATCAGGCGTCATTTATGAGAACTAATAAAAAACTTACAGGGTAGCAACGTCGTCTTAAAAGTGATTAAGTGATATTTCGTACATTTTGATATTGGCTAAAAAATTGGACGCCACTTTGATAAGAACAAAGATAACTAAATTTAGTTTTCACCACAATGTTTGTTTGTATTAAATGAGGTTCAATAAAACATACATTTGTATGAGAAATTTCCAAGATTCAAACCTGTTACATCCACTTTTTGGGACACGCTTTATTTATATCGTTCAAAATTTTTTTTAGTTTTACCTTTGGATTAATTTAGTATACCTTTTTTCAAGATTGTAAGATAAAACTCGACATTTTATATATTTTTTAACATTTAAACTTAAATTATTACAATTAAAGGTGTCGAATAACCGTTAAATTTATATATTAAATGAATGAAGAGATATATCTATCAAAACTAATACTTAAGTAAAAAAATAATAAAATTATAAAATACATAAATTTGACTATAAGTTAAAAGTAAAGTATTATGTGAATATTTTCCTCTTACTAAGTGATATATTGTTCAATTACACATAAACATTTTACTTCTGACGGTGCTTACTTACACTAATACTTAAAACAATGAAATACTATAACTTAGAAGCCATGTGAACTTGCATTTGAAAGTTTGGCAGGCGAAGACAATATGAATTCCTAACTTTAAATGTAGTCCAACCACGTTTCACAATAAGAACTCTTCCATCTTTATGGAAAAATAGCTTGTGTATTTCATTCATAGACGTTGGACGATAAATTACAGAACATAATAAAGTACTTTTTGCTGCTGATATGTTTTGAAAATCTATATCCTATTTGTTTATTACTACGGTTACTGGACAAAGTAAATCGTGATTTTTACTTTGAAAAAATGTAAATAAAAAACGATACTATGTTATTAAAGTAAATACTAGTTGTTGCTATGGAGTAAACTTAAATCAAGTAACGGGTTTAATTATATAAGTTAATAGAAAGTATTAGCTTTACAATAAACATAAAAGATAAGCTACATATTTCCTAAAAAAGGCGTTCTTAAAACTTAATTTTGACAATTTTTTCAGGTACTGTGGAAAAATGTAAACACTCTTTACGGTAAGTCTAAGAAATATAAATATAAATATTATAAAAATGATATGAATTTTAATAAGCAATTATGTTTTATTACCTATATGTGATTCATCAGTTATGTTTATTGCCAATTACATTCTAAGTATACTAATAGATCAAATTAGATTGTAGAAAACAGACTTTATATTGTAAGTAGGATACACTCCAATCGAATTTCCATATTTTGAAAAGTGACTTAAATATTTTTTTTATAATACAAAATAATTTAAACCTTGATCTTCTTTGGAAATTGGAATTGTGTTGAATTATTACTTTTTTTGAAGAGTTCTTATATTACCAAAGCCGTGTAATGATTCTTTAAAAACGCTTTTTAATTTTTAAAATATTTTTATACTATTTTTTACTTTTTTCAAATCACGATTTTTTTTCTTTAATAATCAACGTATTTTACTGATATTACACGCCTATAATTATACCTTTTTAATAAAACGTTTTAAGGTTAGCATTCATTTTATTTTATTTTTTTTTATCATGATACTTTATAGAGTTAAGTACTTTGACGTAATTTGATCATTTAAGAACCTTCTGTACTGAATACAGAGTTTATAATGTTACGATAACGTCTTAATGTTGATAATCACTCAATTTGTTCTCATAATATAAGCTTCGATGCTGTTGCAAAAACCCCATTACAATTCCAACAATAAAATAGTATAAATTATCAAGCAGAATATAAAGCTTTTACGTCAAAAGTGCCAAATAGAGACGGTTTGTGCATTGAATAATGAACCACTTTTGGCTTAGACATTTATTTCGTCACACCCTGTTCATTAAAATTAGCAATAATGAAACCATTTAACCAGTTAACTGACGTACTATGCAATTTTAATAAAATAATTTAGTGGTTATTATAGATCGGTATATTGTTTTTCCAAGGACGCCTAGAATTTACACCTTTTCATGCTTTAATCAACATAAAATTAATAAAGTTAATGGTTTTTATATTTTTTATCGTAAAATCATAGAAAGAATGACAACATACAGGAAAGGAACCAGAAACGAACAAGAAAATTGTGGCTCTTGCGTGATAAAAAGGCCAGCAATTTGACCAGGCGGAGCGATTTTACAGATGTGTTTTACTGACAGTGGTAGAAATATGAAATGTGAGAAAACATTTTGATTTTGAAGGTAAGTAGTGTAAAATTGTAGGGTCTGGGCCATGACGTCATCACGATGACGTCAGCAGTGATGACGTCATCAATGACGTCACGAATGACGCCACTAATGACGTCATATGACGTCACATGACGTCACAGCCTATGACGTCATGGTGACGTCATTACCGCTGACGTCATCATGATGACGTCACTGACGTTAATTAGGTCAAGGTCACGCAAGATATACAAAAAGAATTTTTTTTGCACTCTTTGCGATTCCTCAAATTTAGTTGAGAAATTGAAATTTCTCGAGGAACCACAAAAGTGCAAAAAAAATATTTTTTTTTATTCCCTAGCGATCAGACTCTTGACCTAATATATCAGTCAGGGGTCATTGACCCGTCCCAGCAGCCCCACTTGAAAAAAAAAAAATAATTTTTTTATATTTTACTTACCCACCGAGAGACTGAGAGCCGAAGAATAATTTCTTCAAACACCCGACATTGCGACAAACGACAAGCGATCCGAACAGCACCGCGTCCGAAGACGTACTGACTTGGGCGCAGGCGGTTCCCCAGGTACCCGGCCAAGTGGTGGGGATAAGGAGGTGGTGGGGGTAAAGTGGTCAGAAGGAAGAAACATTTTATTTTCTTACAAACAACTCGTCCCAGCCGGTCCTTTACCGGACCTCCGTAACTCGGATTGGAAATAGTTTCCTGAGAAATATTTATTTTACTTTCTCCCCCTATACCATAGTATATGGAGAAAGTATTGTTAGTAGTGTCAAATTGTTGGTGCTGGCTCAGTTCAAGGTCACCTGAGGGATGACCGTCATCGAGGTCAATGACCTCCACCGATGACGTCATCGATGACGCGTCATCGATTGCGTCATCGCGATGACGTCATCACCAATGACGTCATTTCTATGACGTCACACCCATGACGTCACAGAAATGACGTGCTGATGACGTCATCACCCCCTTACGTCATCAAAATGACGTCACCCGACGCCACTGAGGTCAAGGTCACGCCGAAACTTAAAATTTTTTTGGCACTTTTGCCGTTTCTCGCCTCGCACTACGCTCCGAGTTTCAGTCAGAGTCCCCGTGACCTTGACCACTTGGAGCGAATTTTCGACGAGAAACGGCAAAAGTGCCAAGTTAAACTCGAGTTTCTGACATGACCCTGCCTAAATGGGCAATCGGTTATTCCTCAGGTGACCTTGAACCAACACAACACCAACAATTTGATATTACTGTGACCTTGAAAACCTAACAACGGAGCGCCGACACCGATGCGCACCCCCACGACAGCCACCGAGTGACTGACTGTCAGGCTCTGTGGATGCTACGGTATATCGGCTTGAGAGACTAAGACTCTAAACTGTCAGGAATGGGAGTAACTAACTGAATTTTGCAAGGAAAAGTCATTTCATCCAATATTTTAAAACAAATCCTCATCAGTAAAACTGACATTAGTCTGTTTTGTATAAAACTTAGGGTGTCCGCGCGCAACAGTTTGCGCCACTTAGCTAAAGTTGAAACTCTCTTAACTTTGAGTGGTGGACAGTGAGCAACTAATAAAGTCTTAACACGGGCTAAGTTTCTTACCTAAAGTGTCCTGCGACATGCGCTTCACCTAACAAAAGTCTGCACAATACTGAGAGACTGCTTGTAGCGCATGAGTCAAGGGAAAAGAGGTGGGGGAAACAGCAGGAGTGGGGGAAGGTCACAGTGGCGGGGGAAGGTGAGGTGGTACGCTGGAGTATCGCATCACTCACCATGAGGTGTCGCTACAGTCAACACACTGTTCTCTTGGCCCGAGTTGGCACTAGAAGAAACATTTCTGTACAGCTTAGGCTGTGAGAGCCGAGGAAGCAAAGTCAAAGTGGAAATTGTGTTAAACTCCAAGATGAAGAGTCTCCTAAATAAACTAATTGTATCCTTGCAATCTCCTATAACTTTAGAGAAATACCACTTTATTAAGCGACACCTTATACTTTGGCAAAACGAAGCGGAAATGGAAAAGATTACAGTAAAATTAATTTAACTTAAAACTTGGACTGGA
This sequence comes from Neoaliturus tenellus, assembly GCA_030545055.2. Taxonomy (NCBI): domain Eukaryota; kingdom Metazoa; phylum Arthropoda; class Insecta; order Hemiptera; family Cicadellidae; genus Neoaliturus; species Neoaliturus tenellus. Next base: position 693,005 of record CM061532.1, on the reverse strand, counting down.
CACTCATGGCGATACCACGTGGCGTGAAAACGCCACCCCTAAACATTACAAGTTAGGTTATTGAGCACCTCTGGTACGATAACCGATGTGCTAGAGTTAAAGTGTGATGACCTTGAGTCAAAACACTGAAATACTACAAGTCGATATCGTCCCAGAGTTAAAGTGTAGTGACCTACATTCAGAACTTGTAAAATTACTTACATATAGAGAGCTAGAGAACAGCGAGACGCACCGCATGGAAGCCGGAGACATACTGGCGAAGCGGTGTTGTGCAGCCTAGGGACCCAGTTGTGGTGGGGGTATAGCCAACACTTAGAGTACAAGTGTTGTGGGTGACCTTGACCCACATAACATACCTGACCCCCCCCCCCCGACAAAAAATGCGAACCCCCCCCCCCCCCCGACAAAAAGTGCGAGCCCCCCCCCCCGACAAAAATGCGAACCCCCCCCCCCCCCCGACAAAAAGTGCGAGCCCCCCCCCCCCGACAAAAAGTGCGAGCCCCCCCCCCCCCCGACAAAAAGTGCGAGCCCCCCCCCCCCCGACAAAAAGTGCCCCCCCCCCACCCCCACCCCCACCCCCACCCCTGATATCCTGGGCGTGGCAGGCCCCGGTGGGGATATAAGGGGGCCCAGCCAGAGCCGGCTCGCAGTCCGCTCCCGCGCGTTGAACGTGAACGATCGGGACGGACCGCCATAGGCATCACTAAACATTGAATGGCGCCTTCAGTGTTTAGCGAAGTCTACTCTAACTTTAAGACTTGTATTAGTTGTAAGATATTGCGCTTGCGTTTGGGTATTGCGAATTGTTTTATATGAGAGTGTTTTACTTGTACCTTATGTCTCCTGTGTGTCTTTTATCCTTTGTGTCTTGTTTGTTATATGTGTTTAACATGTATGTGCTTGTTCCAGCATTGACTACGTTGAGCTCAATTGTGTGTTGTAAGTGTGTTATATTTTTCTAAAGTGTATACGCTTGTTTTAGCAATCCCCCCTTGAGCTTTTGCAATGCTCAAAGTAAATCGTAAAGACAGGGAACGGGAGTAGGCCCCCGTGTAAAGTTACTTTTGTATAATTGTTAGGCTCCTCTCATGCATGCTTTAATGCGGCTGAGAAATAGGAGCGTCCGTTTGTACGCCTATATGGGGGTAATAAGCCGATGGCCTCTGCACTCGGACCGAGGACGTAAGCCACTAGGGTGTCCTCAGTTAGTTTCCCTTCTGGAAAACTCAAAATTATGTAAATGAAACTTTGTTAGCTATTTGTGTTTTTTTGTCCCCAAGGCCCCCGAACATTCGTGGTTCGCCATGGATGTACGGGGGCCGAAATTTTTTAATGTCCGTGTGGCCTTGACCCACATAGGACTTGTAAAAATTTACTGCATTGCTAAATTAAAAATATTAAAGATAGGGTTACGGGAGTAGGCCCCCGTGTAAAGCCACTTTTTTTATAATTGTTAGGCTCCTCTCATGCATGCTTCAATGCGGCTGAGAAATAGGAGGTGGTCCGTTTGTACGCTTATACGGGGGTAATGAGCCGATGGCCTCTGCACTCGGACCGAGGACGTAAGCCACTAGGGCGTCCTCAGTTTCTTTCAAAATTATGTAAATGACATTTTGTTAGCTATTGGAAAAGTTATTAGTTGGAAATGCAGTAAATGTTTACAAGTCTCGCGTGGCGAAGGGTACACGACATTGGATGTTGCCTTGTTGTCATAGTTGGGTCTCTTCGGAGGCTACAGCGATGACAACCCAAGTGCCCCACACCCCCATAGGGGGGTGTGGGGCTTAATTTTTTTAAAGTTTTTTCGTGACCTTGACCTAAATATAAAAGTTTTCAAAATCTTTAACAGTCAGATCTTACTAACACAGTTTATATATATAGAGGTCTTTTAAAAGTTAACAGTTAGGTATTAGTAACGCACAAGTTTGGAATTGGGTGTCTTGGGAGGCTTCAGCGATGGCAACATAAATGTCCCAAGTGGGGTTTATTTTTTCAAAAAGTGCGAGCCCCCCCCCCCCCCCCCGACAAAAAGTGCGAACCCCCCCCCCCCGACAAAAAGTGCGAACCCCCCCCCCCCACCCCCACCCCCACCCCCACCCCCACCCCCACCCCCACCCCCTCCCCCACCCCTGATATCCTGGGCGTGGCAGCCCCGGTGGGGATATAAGGCGGCCCGGCTGCATGCACTTCTCATTCCCGTCCAAGCTCCCGTACGGACAGGTTCTCTCTTGTTCTTGAGATTATTTATAATAACTTCACTTTTTTATTCTCATCTATTCTTTTCATTAAGTCCATTTATTACAATGGGTAAAATGGGCCTTAAACTCAAAAACTACCCGCCAGCTTCAACCTCAACCGACACGACTCAACCTCCATCATCCTCCGCCTCGATCCTGGAATATCTGATGACTGCAAACATCTTGAGCTGCCTGACGATGCCACCACCGCCGCCGCCGCCACCACAGCCCGCCTCCATGCCCAGCCTGTCGCCACTGCCGCCGACAGTGGAAGAGGCCGGTGCACCTCCACCATCGTCAGGAAAACTCAGCGGTCGAGTCCCGGTAGCCTCTCCAGCACTCTCGCTGCTATCGGACTCAGGATCGGAGTCTGCAGTCTTCGAAGAGACGTCCAGGTCGAGGATAACCCCCTACAGCAGAACCCAAAAAATCCTATCCTATACCAAATCACAATGTCCCTCACCCATATCCCCCATGCCATCCACACCAACCAAAGCATCCCGTAAATCCATCTTTTCCCCTGAACTTCCCTCCATAGACCTAACACGCTCTCCTACCCCACCCAAAATTGTTTGCTCCATTCCTTTTGACCAATCTTTGCCTCTTCCACCCCCTTCCACCCCTATTTCTTCTAGCCAGCCTAATTCGGAGAAGCTCCAAAACACTAAGAGTCCAACACAAAAGAAACGTAATCGTGTTAAATGCCCTGCTGGCAAGCGTGATAAATGCGATTATGTTTGGTTTAGCAGAGAGGCTGTGGTTCTTTGTTGTCCGAGTTTTGCTCTTCCAGAAAAAGATCGTTGCCAACGACACTTGAATAAGAAAATCAAAATTCCGACACCAAAGCCCTATAGCCTTAATATTATGCCTGAAAAGTCCAAGTTCAAACACCCCAACAGTCCGCAGAAGCTGAAAATTAATAGGCTCAAGAGGGACAAAAAATATTATTTCATTGTTCAAGCTTATGGAGCATTTAACATAAATGTGCAAATCATTCTAAAAGGTGATGGCCGCCTTCATAGAATGAAAGTACCACCTGCTATGGTACAAAGAGAATTTTTTGTCCCCGGGGCTTATTTAATTCGAAGAAAAGGATGCCGATCTGTTTGGGAAATGGATTAGGACATGGGCTCACTAAAAAGAAAAAGCCAAAATTGTTAGGTTGTGTTGGACAATATTTAAAAGTCTTTTTCCAAATTATTTTTCCAAATTTAGTCTTAACCCTCTTAAAGTAAGGTAGAGGGGTATTATACAAGTCAACTAATAAAAAAAAAAATACTTGACTTGTATAATACTTTAACCTGGCGGTGATGTAAAGTCACTGGGACAATCTCAAACCGTGTCCTTGAGGGTGAAGACTAAGTTACAAATAAATCATTAACAAATAAAAACTTACCTCCAAACACTTGTAGCTTGCTACAAGTGTTTGGAGGTAAAAATTTTTCAAAGTTTGAATGACCTTGACCCATATAAATTACTGTTTAAAGTAAAGTGCTAACCTTACAACTAATGTTGTGTATCACGTGATACCCCCACTCTAACGCTCTTACTAAGCTTGTATGAGCCGTTCATTTGCTTCAGTCTGTTTCTGTGCTCCGTGGTAAACATGTCACGGTACAATTACAAAGGTGGTGACTTCTTGATAGATCAACACAATGCTTGGGAAGTGCTAAACCAGCATAGAATGGAAGTTGAGTATTGTATAAGACAAGACGGGTCTACATTTTATCTATGTATTATAAACAACCAAACTCATAAGTATGAACACTGGACAAAAATTAATTATAACAACATAGATGAGCTGTTTGCTTGGGTGTTTGAGGTGTGTAAAGTTATTGAAGAAACCAAAATAATGGGTGTGCTAAAGGTATGTAAAACTGATGACCGGGAAGACTAAGCAAAATTTCTTTTAACCCCCCCCCCCCCCAGTGTTATCCCCACCACTAAAAATGGGTATATATATAGGAGTGGTGATCAACCGTCCTCTCATTCTGCTTTACACCGTTAAGCTGAACACCACCATGTCTGCTATGAACGTCCCAGCCTCTACCTCTGGCCCGGTCGCCTCCAACTCCAGCCCGAGCATTGGACCAATCCGATCGGGGCCTTCGTCAAGGAGTCGTGTCCGATTCTCCGGCTTTGGTCCTGTGAGGAAGGAGTTGCGGAGCAGCGGAGCGTCTCAACCAACCACGACGGATGCATCAACTCAGACTCCACCAAACATCATCGAGTGGTACGACGAAGTGATAGAGCAAAGGGACAGAATGCTAGAGAATACTCGCAGGGAGCTACTTTATGTCAGGAGTAAATGGGAAAAACTGATTAAGAAGTGTGAAAGCCTGTTGGACAGTGATGATAGTGAGGATGAGAGTGGATAGGTGTGTGGGTAAAGACTTGGACTGGGACTTGTGTGTATGTATGAATGTGTGCGTGAATGTGAAATACAGAGCGGGGGATAGATCACTCTGTGGCAATGGACTAACATGCCACTTAGTGATCTATCCCCCGTTCTGGTAATGTTTTGTGGATGGCCTTGACCCACTTTACCAAGGCTAGCTAGTACCCCCACCACTGATAAGTGTATATATACGGGTATTGATGTGCAGTTTGGTTATTCTGCTTTGTATCGCTTAGCTGAATACCTCACTTCAACATGGCTTCCAACTGCAAAACTTCTCAGGCTTCCTCTTCTTCTTCAAGAAGGCGTGCTGCCAACGTCCTGCCTGCTACTCGTGGACCTGCTCGACCATTCCACAGCATAACTGTTGCTCGGGCAAACGCCTGCAAAGCTCCAATGCTACGGACCTTGCTGGAGGTGAGCCAAGACGGGCAAGGCTTGCTCAGTCCTGGTCAACGGCAGGAGCAAGAAAGGCGTATGGCGTACTACAGGCTGCAGGGTGTAGTTCCCAGCTTGAAGTTAGGCGATCCGAGAGTAGCAAGCATCAACGAGGCAGCGGATTACATATCACACCTTCACAGTGTTTTAGAAGTAAAGGACCAACAAATTGAAAACTTAAAAGAACAATTGAAACAATTTAACTTTAATCCTGTGGAGTTTGTGGAAGCAGTGATGAGTGATAGTGATGATGAAGGAACTGAATATATATTAGGTATGTAATGAAAGACTTGGACAGGGACATGTGTGTGTGTGTGTGTGTAGAATACAGAGCGGGGGATAGACTACTTTGCGGCAATGGACTAGCATGCTGCTTAGTGGTCTATCCCCCGCTCAAAGGGTAGCATTGGATGGCCTTGACCCACTTTACAGCAAGGACAACCGGTTAACTGGTATAAAAGAGGGGGGTCTGTACATCCCGACTTCATTCTGCTTTGAACCTTCCAGTGGAACGCTAGAAAATGAGTGGATCACTGATCATTGGTAAGGAGTGGGAGTATGTAACCATAAACTATTTAAACTGTAGAGGGATGTTGAAGAAGGTGTATGATAATGTTAAAAGAATGGTTGTTGAAGAAGGTAGGGTAGTGATTGTAGCGTGGAAGAAGAAGCAGTATACAGGACAACAAGTGAGAGCAAGTGACTTTGGGGGGAATAGTGTGTTTCAAATTGGACGAGCGAACTTGGTTAATTTGGACATTGTGTTTTGGGACTTGGAAAGGTTAATTGAAAATAGTGGCAAACATGGGGAACTCTTAATTGGCAGGGAGGACAGAGTATATGAGTAAGTGTAAAAGACTGGGGGGCTTATGTGTGTGTAAAGACTAGGACTTGTGTGGAATACAGAGCGGGGGATAGATCACTTTGCGGCAATGGACTAGCATGCTGCTTAGTGGTCTATCCCCCGCTCAAAGGGTATTATTGGATGGCCTTGACCTATATAAAGGTAGAGGGGGAATAGGTAATAGGAGGGGGAAATTGGTATATATGTAGGACTGATGAATAAAGTATTTAGTCAAGCATTTGTCTAGACACTATCAACAACAACAATGGAGAGCTTCAGTGTTGAGTTCATCCTCTTGGAAGAAGACATCAACGAAGTGGTGGAACTTATAGAGGTTAAGACCAGCCAGGGCACATTGGAACTTGTGAATTGCGAACCGTTGGACAATGCCGCAATCGATAAGATTGCATATTTCATGATGCATTTGTATAACGAACAAACAACCAATATGGAGTTTGTGCAGTACCTTTATCAAAACCAAGTAAATGTGCGAGTGACAATTACTTGGTGGCAGTAATAATAAAGTGTAACATATGGATGTGGACTTGGATGTGGACTTGGACTTGAGTGTGGTCTGCGGAATAGAGCGGGGGATAGATCACTTTGCGGCAATGGACTAGCATGCTGCTTAGTGGTCTATCCCCCGCTCAAAAAGTATCTTTACGTGACCTTGACCCACATAAATTGTATAGTTGGTGGGGGTATAAAAAGGGTAAGCAAATTGGATGGATACAACACTTCCATACCATGGCTCCACTTGACAACACCGTGTTCCATCGCAACAGAATTGTCTCTATTCTGGAGGTAATACCTCTAGAAATTATAGAAGTAGAGGACCAACTACCTGCGGTTGATCAAGAAGAGGAGGAGGAAGAGATAATGGATATTGAAACGGACTCTGACGAAGCTGGTTCAACGGACAATGAGGTGGACTTGCTTGCCTACGAAACATTAGAGTCGTCATCTGAGTCGGAAATGGAATTCCAATTGGAAATCGAAGAAGAAGAAGAACAAGACACTCCCCATCGTCCAATGGATAGGATGTTAGTTGCCAGAAGAATTATGTATTGTCATCGCTGCCTATTCCGTGATGAGGATGATTCCGACTCTGATGGTGATGTTTCACCCTTGTAAAAAGTTTAAACAAAAAGTTAAAAAAGAATGTGAGCGGGGGATAGAGCACTTTGTAGTAAATGATGCTGCTTAGTGCTCTATCCCCCGCTCAAAATAATAATTCCAAATGACCTTGACCTACATAAACTTGCTCAAACAGACATCTTTGAAAAAACTTGTACAAATTATTGAATCTAGACCAAATATCATCAATTTATCAAGCCTACTGATAAATGTATTACAAACGGTTGTGTAAAGGCTAAATTTAGCACATGAGTGATAACCTGTTTCCATATGACGTCACTTTCCCCACCTATCTGCCTCGGATATAAAGGGTCCCGGTAGAGTGCGCTGCTCATTATTGCGTGGACATTCACAGAGTGTGCATTCAAAGCCAAACTGTTTGAAATGGCTCTTTGCGACATTTGTGGGGAAATCTTTCAAGACGAAGATCTTTTCACCATACACAGAGAATTACATGAAGACGAAGATAGAAAAGAAGATATTACCATGGATGAAATAGACTTAGACTCAATTGACCGGTTTTTGGAAGAGCACCAGAAGCAGACGGACTACTGGGACAGCTATCTACAGCAAATGCAAAGAAGAAGACCTAGTGTGATCCAATTTGCTGGTGCTGGACCATCTACTGCTACAAGACCTATTGAAGAAGAGGACACCGAAGAAGAGGACACCGAAGAAGAGGATATGGAAGAAGAAGAACTGGAAGATGTAAGACAACTGCGCACCACAGCCTTGCCAGGACGAGTTGTAACACATTTCAAAATTAATAACGTTCAATTGGAATTGGAAACATTCATAACCCAGGCTAAGGAACTTGTTGGGCAAACGTTGAGGGAAGAATTACAAAGGCTAAATTTTATTAAATTTGGAATGGTGTTAGAGGCTATGTTTAACAATACTGATGGTGAAACAGCATTGAGAGCATTCATTACCAAAAACCGAACCCTTACCTTCACCTCCGACATTGATGATATTATTGAAGAATGCTTGGAGGAACTTATAACCAAACTCCAAGAACATGAAGGAAGAGGATCTGGATGGACTTTGTCATCAATCGAAGGTATGGATGTTAGGGTTCATAAACATGGATATGGTTTAAGAGGTAGTAGTTTTATCCCTCTACCAAAGAAAATCCAAAACACTAACTCGTGTAGAAATGTTCAAAATGAGGGTAATGAATGTTTCAAGTATGCAATGTTAACCAAGTATGTTAAAAACAATCCTTGTAGAGTTGGTAGAGAATACTACGAAAATGAACACCGCTACAACTTTCAAGGTCTTACTTACCCAGTTACTTTAAAAGATATTGACAAATTTGAAAAGAAAAATCCTGGCGTTTCAGTTAATGTTTTTGGTCTGGATGATTCCAACAACGTTTATCCTTTGCGGGTAGTAAAGGTTGAGCAAAGAAACCATACGGATTTGCTATTGATAACCAAGGGTGAAATTTCCCATTATGTATGGATAAAAGACTTTGAAGCGTTAGTTGTAAAACAATTGACCAAAAGAGTAAATAGGATTACAGTTTGCAAGAGATGTTTCTGCTTTTCTTGGAAAGATTCAAGACGTGGAGGATTGGACTGGTTATTGGAACATAAAAGACTTTGCAACGAGAACTATGAAGTAAAGATAAGTCTTCCACCGCCTACCCGAGCTTCAATACAATTTAACAAGACAGTTCACCAATACCGAATTCCAATAGTGGTCTATGCAGATTTTGAATCAACGTTAGTACCACAGGAGCTGCCGGACGGCGAAGTGACTAGAAGAACAAAATATCAGTTGCATCAGCCCAACAGTTTTTGTTTACTAGTTAAATCAACCTTGTCTGAAAACCAATTGCAAGACTATGGTTTAACATCCACTCCAATACTCTACCGTGGTGAAGAAGCCGCTAAGTATTTTGTAGACCAACTGTACGATATTGCTGGAAAGGTTCAACGCTTGTTCGGTAATATTGTACCTATGGAACCTTTAAACCAAAATCAACAAGAAGAATACAACTTAGCGACAAGATGCTATTTATGCAAGAAGATGTTCAGTGAAGAAAATCCAAAAGTAAGAGATCACGATCACCTGACAGGGTTATACAGAGGAGCTGCTTGTAATTCATGCAATATAAATTACAAACTGCCAAACTTTATTCCTGTCGTTTTACACAATCTTAGCGGCTACGACTCCCACTTTATTATCCCGGAGTTAGGAAGAGATGACGGTAAAATTGATGTTCTTGCTACAACATTGGAAAAGTACATCAGCTTTTCAAAAACAGTAGGTAAAATTAAACTTCGCTTCGTAGACTCTTACAGATTTATGGCATCTAGTTTAGCCAAATTGTCAGAGAACCTAAGAAGAGAAGACCTAAAAGAAACCAGAAAAATTGTACCTGAAGATAAATTAGACCTAGTATTACGGAAAGGAGTGTTCCCCTACGATTACATAACTTCTACAGAAAAATTTGAAGAAACCAGTCTACCGCCGATTGAAGCCTTCAACAGCAAATTAAACGAAAGTGAAATCTCCGTTGAAGACTACAATCATGCATGTAATGTTTGGAACCAACTAAACATTCAAACCTTAGGGGAATATTCTGACTTTTATATAAAATTGGACGTAACTCTGCTGTGCGATGTGATGGAAGAATTCAGAAACACCTGCTTCTCCGCCTATGGACTGGACCCTCTACACTCGTACACATCTCCAGGATTAGCATGGCAAGCTATGCTAAAGTCAACCAACTGTCGACTGGAACTTCTAACGGATATTGATATGGTGCTCATGATGGAATCTGGTGTACGGGGCGGTTTGACACAAGCTGTAACACGTCATGTCAAAGCCAACAACAAGTACATCCCCGGCTTCGACGAGCAACAACCATCGGTCTACCTTGGATATTTTGATGCAAACAACCTTTATCCGGCCACCATCGGAGACATCTCACAGATTCCAAAGGATGGTCCAAAAGGCTATATTTTGGACTGTGATTTTGAATACCCAGAGCACCTTCATGACCATCACTACGACTTGCCTCTCCTAGCCAAGACTGAAGTTTCACCGACAGGAAGATGGCCAAAATTGATGATGACCTTGGAGAATAAGGATCGCTATGTGGCTCACTACTGGGTAGTTCAACAGGCTCTTGAATTGGGTCTACGTATAGTGAGAATTCATAGAGCAATTGAATTCACCCAGTCTTGTTGGTTGAAACCATATATTGATTCCAACACTGCAAGAAGAGCTGCAGCGACAACAGCATTTGAAAAGGACTTCTATAAATTAATGAACAATGCCATCTTTGGGAAGACCTTGGAGAACAAAAGAAAACACAAAAATGTAAAATTAGTGAGTGATCCTAGGAAATTGGAAAAATTAGTGCAAAAACCAAATTTCGGAACATCCATGATTATAAACGAAAATCTAGTCGCTGTCAGTATGAAGAAAACAACAATAGTCATGGACCGTCCGTTATACATAGGTATGTCGATTTTGGATATAAGTAAAACCCTGATGTATGATTTCCATTATAACAAAATGGTTAAACATTACGGAAGGGAAAACATTGGAGTCGCATACATGGATACGGACGCGTTTATCTACTGGATAAAGACTTTGGACATGTATGAAGACCTAAGGACTTTTCCATACAAAGAAGATTTCGATTTTTCTGACTATCCGAAAAACCATCCAAATTTTAATGAAAAATATAAAAAAGTAATTGGAAAATTCAAAGATGAAGCAAATGGAATGCCTTTAGAAGAAATAGTGGCGCTGATGGCGAAATTGTATTCATTTAAGATGTACCACGAGAACAACACACCGACAGTGAAGAAAGCAAAAGGAGTGAAGACATCTTATTTGAAAAAACACGTGACATTTGACCACTACAAGACTTGTTTGTTTGAAGATACTACGATATCAGCAACATTCAACAATATCCGAAGCTTCAAGCATCAAGTCTACAGTGTCACCGAAATTAAAAAAGCGTTGTCAGCTCGGGATGATAAAAGATACATTATGCCCGACAAAATCCACACTCTTCCTTTTGGCCACTACTCTCTAAACCCTATCAACTTGTAACCTATTCTTCGTCCTTCTACAACTACGACCTTATTCCTTTCTCCTTCCGTAAAAAAAAATGGGGAACACGGCAAGTCCAACGCCGTGTTCCCCATTTTTTTACACAAGTTTGGATGACCTTGACCCATATAAATGATGTGAATATTTAAAACAACATTCATTGTGATTATACATGTGATACAACAAACATTGAAACCTGCAATATGAAGGACTTAAAGCAACAAATTGTCAACGAACTTCATAAACCTGCAAGAAGAAAGTTTCCACGAAGAAATACGGTGATAAAAGGAATTAATGATTTATATCAAGCGGATTTAATCGAAATGATTCCTTATAGCAAACAAAATAAAGGATATAAATACATATTGACTGTTATTAACTGTTTTTCAAAAATGGCAGATGCTTTACCACTAAAAGATAAAAGTGGCAAAAGTGTTACAAAAGCAATGGAAACAGCTATACAAAGAGACAAACATACTATTAAACATTTACAAACAGATGATGGAAAAGAATATTTTAATAAGGAATTTGCAAAATTAATGAAAAAACACAATATAAACCATTACTCAACCAATTCAGAGGTAAAAGCTTCAATAATCGAAAGATTCAACAGAACTTTAAAAAGTGCAATGTATAAAATGTTTTCCAACAGAGGATCGCACATATGGATTGATATGTTACCAAAACTTATAAACGATTACAATAACAAATTTCATAGGACTATCGGGATGAAACCAAACCAAGTAACTAGTAAAAATGAAAACCTTGTATTAAAACGTATAAAAACGAATACTAAACCAAAAGTTGAAAAACTAAAGCCTAAAAAATTTAATGTGGGTGATAAAGTGCGAATAAGTAAATATAAAGGTGTATTCAGTAAAAGATACCTGCCAAATTGGACCAATGAGGTTTTTACTGTATTCAAAGTACAACCTACAGTACCTGAGACATATATTTTAAAAGATAATAAAGGACAATTGCTTGAAGGAGGGTTTTATGGACATGAAATGTTAAAATCAACAGTAGGCGATGTATATTTAGTTGAAAAGGTGTTGCAACGGAAAAAAGATAAGGTCAAAGTACGATGGTTAGGATTTAATAAGACGGAAGATTCTTGGATACCTAAAAAGGATTTGATATAACGATAGAGAATCATTTTAGGTTGAACCATTACAAAGGATGGAGATAGTACCACAAAAAGAGAGTTTTACTATTAATAATATAGATGAACTCACAGTGGATAATTCAGAATTCAATAGTGGGAAACATGGCAATTTGTTACCAAACACCGTTCGTTGTCTGGTTACCGGACCTTCCAACTGTGGAAAAACTAATGTAGTATTCAATTTGATTACAAACCCTAAAGGATTACGATTTAACAATCTATATGTATTTTCAAAATCACTACAACAACCAAAGTATCAATTATTGGAAAAGATACTGACTAATGTGCCTGAAGTTAAATATTTAAAGTTTAATGCAAGCGAGAGTGTCATGCAGCCACAAGAAGCTAAACCATTCTCCGTGTTTATATTCGACGATGTATCTTGTGAAAACCAAAACACAATAAGGAATTACTTCGCTATGGGTCGACATAACAACATAGATAGCATTTATATTGGCCAAACTTACAGCAAAATACCTAAACAACTCATTAGAGACAATGCAAACATGTTAATTGTATTTAAACAGGACGAAACCAACCTAAAACATATATATTTTGATCATGTAAATGCGGATATGACATTTGAACGATTTAAAGAGTTGTGTGGAAAGGCTTGGGCTGAAAAGTATGGGTTCCTAACAATTATGAAGGAACAAACGCTAAACAATGGTCGATACAGGATAGGATTTGATAAATTTATATTAATACATTAAACGCGGTATAACACATTCATTGTTGTACAACACGTCTTGCTACAAACATGGTTAACCAAGAAAAATTAGTAAAAGAAATAAAATCACTTAGTGATTCTATTCGGGCTAAAAACAGAGCATTGAAACTAGGTATTAGCGAGAGGGAGAAATTCCTTGAATCTACTTTTAAACCTATTACTGAACCCTTGAAACAATTAAACAAAAAATTTGCTAAACCCGTATTGGAAGGAGATGCGATTGCACCTATTACGAAGTTTGAAAGAGAAAATGTAAAATCAGAAGAGTTTAGTGATGAAGACCCGGAATCCTCTACGTATAGTGGTTTTACCGGTGGAGAACCCGAAAGAGAGCTAGAATCACCGGACTATAGTGGAATAAAAGAATTATATGAAGTAAAAGCCAAAAGAGGACATGAAGTTGTATCAACTGCTAGTGAAGAGGAAAAAGAAGAAGAGACAAGGGAAGGTCCGTCAAACATAAGCTTGTTGGGTGAAAACATTCATAACAAAGGACCTTTAGGAAGGAAATACATGGTAAAAATGTTACTCGGAACAATTCCTAATAAGAATTACCATAGTTATGGAGCGAGATTAACAGAAGACGGTTTAATGATAGGTAATAGCCCGTTAAACGTTGACGAACATGATAATATTGTCATTGGTGATCAAAGGTATAAGGGCACAAAAGGATTATTTGAATTATTATTTGAAAATAAGCCTTCAGTATCGGTAGTGAAAGAAAAAGACATGGAAGCATATAAAAATATTTTGGAACAGACAAATGCATATAGGAGAAAGTATTTACCTGACCAGCCTCCTTTTAGATCTAAGTCTTTAAAATATAAACAATTTGTATCCAAGTTAATACCAACTAGAAGACAAACAATGCCGTTAACACAAAGAAAACCTGTAAAACGAAGATTTATGGCATCCACTTTGGATGTAAGTGCTCAGGAACGAAGAAAAAGAAGTAAGTCCGTTACGGGTACAGGTTTAATGAAGAAACTATATAACACAAATGTGATTTATTACAATAATATCAATAAATTGGTGGATAGAATGAAACTAATACATGAAGCTAAAGAAGCGGGTCATACTGGATTGGAAAACGAATGGGTGGCTTTAGTGGATGAACTCCGAAACCGTGGGGTAATCTCATAAAAATGCGTTACTCCCTAGAATACTATTCAGTTGCACCATGAGTGTCGACAAGTTCGGACGTTACTCCTCGGATGGGTTATATTATGCCAATAGTTTAAAAAGAAGTGCTGGTTTACCACAAACACCTGATGGAGATTATGATATGAGTAATAAAAGGTTAAAAAACATAAAAGATCCTACGGATGAAAACGATGCAATAAATCTAAAAATATTAAAGGAAAAGATATCGCCAACATTAAAACTACAAAATAACACATATGACGCAGAAGATCATAGAATTATCAACGTTGGTAAACCAAATCAAAACGGTGATGCGATAAACAAAGGTTATTTGTCATCTGAATTAAAAAATACGTTAAAATTCAATGGGAAAACGTATAGTGCCAACAATAAACGTATATCCAACGTAGATGACCCTAAAGATGCAAAAGACAGCGTAAATAGACGCTATTTACATTCTTTGATACCTGAAAAGACAAAAGATGGATTTTCTTTTTATAAATTTGTTATTAACGATATAGGTTATCCAAAAAATGAAAATGATGCTGTAAATCTCAAATATATAAAAGATCATTGTGTCATACGTGATGTGGGAGTTATCGATTGTCTTGGCAATTGTTTGGCGAATGTAAAAGATGGTTCAGCACCATCTGATGGTGCAACAGTGGGTCAAATGAAAGAGACTTTAAAACAAGAAACAACTGGATTTGCAAAACGAGATGAAGTATTATCAAAGCAAGGGATGACTTTATTCAAGGTAATGAAAAATTTCGTTTATTGACATACAAAAACGCTTATTGGGATTGCAGGCATGGAAGGTTATCAAATGGTGTCATGGGGTCATGCAGATAGAGACGCGGCTGCCTTAGGACAAACAGTACATCTAGATCCAAATAATTACTATGCGTTTTTTATATGTAGTAATAAAAAATTAACAAACATGGCGCAAGGAAGAGAAGCAAATGATGCTGCAACTGTAGGACAGGCTATCACATTATCACAAATGGATAGCAAAGTGTATACTTGTAATAATAAACGTATAACAGACCTTAAAGACCCTGAACATGTGGATAATGCTGTCACTGTTAATTTTCTTGTAAAAGTTTTAGGAAATGCATTATTTGATGTATACAATCTTATTGGTATTCATTCAGGTCGTACTCCTTTGTTGGAATCTGAGAGAGGTACTTGGATTAAACGGGAAATTGTTCAAAACTATTTTATCAACCCTCGTACAAAAAAGTTTAGATCATCGGATTGGGGTGATTTTGATATTTAATAAAAGAACACAATAAACGACTTCATTTATGTCCAACTTGTCATAGAGGTAACACATAAGTTGTACATTGCGATTATAAAAGGACAATAATGACGTTCCAGTACATCAGTCCATATAGAGACACTGTAAGGAGAGGAGGTGGGATCACGTCCACAGCGGTTTCTCTGTTAAGTAAAGCTTTAAAACGAATTCCAGTAGGATCCATAGTAAATAGAGCAATAGACGCATTACCATACGAATTTCATATAGCGGGAGGTTATCAGTATTGCGGACCAGGAACTAAATTGAAAAAACGACTGGAAAGAGGCGATCCTGGCATAAATAAGTTAGATCAGGCTTGTAAAGAACACGATATCGCATATTCCACGTTTGCCGATTCAAAAAATAGATCAATAGCTGACAAAAAGCTTGCGGACATAGCTTGGCAACGAGTAAAATCAAGTGACGCTAGCATAGCAGAAAAAGCAGCAGCTTTAGCAGTAACAGCAGGTATGAAGGCTAAAACAGCAGTAGGAGGTGGAAGAAGGAGGAGAAGGAGAGTAAAAAGGAGGTCAACCACAAGAAAACATGGAGGAAATATAAAAAGAAGACGACGATCTACAAGAAAAGGCAGGAAGAAGCCCACCGTGTGGTCAATGGTAAAAAACGGGGCAGGTCTTTACCTAAGACCTTATCGTGCATATTAAATGAAAGAAATCAATTGGTCATACCACATAAAGCATTAACCAATATTGAATTATTTAAATATATTTCCTGTTTAAAAATACCATTTTTCCGCGGTGTGTTTATGAAAGACAGTTTACCAAAGAAAATGTGGCAAAATGAGACTGGAATTGTAAATTTGGATAATACTGAAGGGCCTGGCACCCATTGGGTTTGTTATAAGAAACTAAATAACAATGTATATTATTTTGATAGTTTCGGTAATTTGCCACCACCAAAAGAACTTCAAAATTACTTTAAATCTGCTAAAAACATATATTATAACTATAAAAGAGAACAACCTGATAATACTTCAATATGCGGCCATTTATGTTTGGAATTTCTAGCTAAAAGTATCAGTCACTATTGAGATGTCTTCCTATACGGTATCATTAACAGGAAAATCGTCCACTTTACGAAGTATCCTTTTTCCAGCGTTACGCTTGCAAAAAGGAAGGTTTTGGGAGGCGGCACTATTGGATTTTACAACTTACAACTCTATCCCCAATGTTACGGAAGGTAAAAATAACGTATTGCATTATTATAAGGGAAAGGATGCCAGTGGAAAATTTACAGACTTACAAGAGTGCAGGTTACCCACAGGTTCTTATGAAATTGATCATATAAATGAATTTTTGCAAACTAAAATGGGAAAAGACAATATAACATTAAAAGGTAATAATAATACGATGAAAGCTGAAATTACTTCCAAATATTATATAGATTTCACTCAACCAAACTCAATTGGTGATTTATTAGGATTTTCCAACGATGAGCCTGTTTTAGAACCAGATGTAACACATTCCGGTAAGAAAACAGTAACAATATTAAAAGTCAATAGTATAGACATAACTTGTAACATTATACAAGGTGCTTACAGGGATGGGGCTAACACCCACATCATACATACTTTTTACCCAAGTGTACCACCTGGATTTAAAATTGTTGAAAAGCCACAAAACCTGGTATATCTACCGTTGAACACCACTTTCATTTCAGACATCGTGTTGAGCGTATTGGATCAAGACGGTAACTTGGTAGACTTCAGAGAAGAGCCTATTACGATTAGATTACATTTAAAATCGACACTTTAATACAAAACCATGGGTTTAACATTTAAAAGCGAACAACCTACGGGAAACCGCATTAGTAGCTCTTCAGCTGTGGAGGAGTTAACACGCGAGAACATTCGTTTCTTAGAGAGAATTGGATTAAAATTAACCGAGTATGGATATACTGGATATAGCGCAGGGTCCAACATTCGACGAAACCCTATGGGAAAAAGAATATCACACCCACAACCCTTACACTTCATCGAAATTAAACAATAACGATGAAATTCGTATTCCCATACAAAATCAAGACATTTACACACTACCATGTGAAAGTTACTTGTATATTGAAGGACAAGTTACTAAAAAGGACGGTACTACTGTTGGTACAACAGTTCCATTTATAAATAATCCTATGGCATTCCTATTTGATGAAATTAGATATGAAATATCAGGTGTAACAGTTGATTCCACTAAAAAAGTAGGTATTACGACAACTTTAAAAGGATTAACATCTATAACACCCAATGAAACCAATTTACTTAAACCTGCCGGATGGGTATTACCTACGATTGACACGATCACTCCAGATCCAAATGGATATTTTGATTTTCATATTCCATTATGTTTGCTGCTTGGTTTTGCTGAAGATTATAGGAAAATAATATTAAACGTTCAACAAGAATTAGTTTTGTTGAGATCTTCTAACGATAAAGACATTATTAAAGCTGCAGATGCTACTACAGATGCGACTTTAGAATGGAAATTAAAATTAGACAAAATTGTATGGAGAGTTCCACATGTTAAATTGGCTGACGAGCATAGAATGCTACTTTTAAGAAAATTAAAAGCCGATCGTGATATTGTTATTCCATTTAGAAGTTGGGAATTTCATGAGCATCCCAGTTTACCTACTACGGATCGACACACTTGGACTGTTAAAACATCGAATTATGTAGAACGAGCCAGGTATATTATATTTGGTTTACAAACAGGTAGAAGAGACGCCATTACTAAACATGCAGGACAATTTGATCATTGTGACTTGAAAAATATTAAAGTTTATTTAAATTCACAATTCTTTCCATACGACAATTTAAATGTGTCATTCACTAAGAAGAAATACAGTATATTGTACGATATGTACGCGAGATTCCAAAGTTCATATTACGGTAAAACAAATACACCTTTATTACCACCTGACAAATATTTCGATGCCTACCCAATAGTTGTAATCGATTGTTCTAAACAAAATGAATCAGTAAAGTCTTCAAGTGTGGATATAAAAATAGAAATGGAATTCAACGATGCTATACCGGCTAATACAACTGCATACTGTTTAATTCTACATGATAAAATCGTAACATACACACCTTTAACCGGAATTGTTAAAAATGTATTGTAAGAACCGGTTTTGTTTCATTCCGCGAGTATAAAAGCAGAGCGTACAGACTGCTCCTCATCAGTTTGTTGCCTACTGTTGTATGGGTAGCATCGTATTCAATATGGCTTCTCCTAGTGGTACACCTGAAAATGTGGTAGATATTGAGAAGGAGATATCTGAGTTTTTAGATCCTCAAGGTCACCAGGAAGGAGGTGAACAAAACGTTTGCGGACAACTTCACGCCGGTAATAATGTTGAAGAAAAAGGTAAAAGAAGAAAGACTATACAAAAGAGAAAAAGGGATATTGAAGATAATATTTCTCCAAACATATTGAGTGAGGTATTTTTGCGAATATTTTATCCAATCTCTTCCAGTTTGGATAAAAGTGTTTTAATCGGTGTTATGAAATCTACAGATTATTCCCCTACTGTAATTTTAACTCATGGACCCAAAATGATTTTGTTTACGGACAGTGCTTGGGAATCGTTTATGAAACATTTGCATCTGCTAGAATGCTATTTAAGTAGTAACATGTTTGGAAGAAAGACAAGGGTAGGACTTTTGGATTCAAATGTGGAAATTGATATCATTAAACAACGTGGTGATCATCAGCTACGGTTTAGAGACACAACAAGACATGATAACAAAATTCAACTTAATCGAGAGGAGTTTTTCATTTTAACTTGTGCTACTGAACCTATAACAAGATACTTGAGACAACTGGTGTTTTCAAGTTCGATTATTAAAGATTATCTGGAAGACACTTTGGACAAACAACCGGACGCACCTATATTATACGGACCTGTGGATACTTCTATATTTAATAGAGTTCCTCATGAAGTACAGATGTGGAGACAATTGGAAAAGTACGCTCAACTACATAAGAAATCAGTAAAACAGGAAGAAGAGGAAGATGGAGGAGAAGAATCAAGTGTTAGTGATGAAAATGAAAATAAGGAAAATATAAAGATGGAAACTTAAATGACAATGGTTAGTTTTTAAAACAATAACCAACATTTTGTGGGGTTAGGCCTATTGGGGACGGTGCCCACGTTAAATATACACCAACGCGCCAACAACTGTACGGCCTGGTATAAAAGTAGTACCTACCGTGGTGTGGAAATCAGTTGACCTCCTGACTTCGTAATGAGCAGACGTGTGACCTTCAAAATGGACAAGGGAGAAGAACAACAAGTAAAGTCCAAGCCTGGTATTATTGAGTTTCAAGCGTTTCGTGGTAATGATGATAGATTCATTATAAAAGAACTTGTGTTTTTGGACATGAATACAAGTGTTCCTTATTCGTTTTTATTTAAACCACCATGTTCTTATTCGTCTTTAACTAGTAAAGCCGCTACTACCAACAGATGGATTTCAAAACACTTCCATCATATCGATTGGTATGATGGTTTTACAAGTTACACGGACTTGTATCACATTATGCATCACTTTTCAGACAAGTTTACCAATATTTACACAAAGGGGCTGGAAAAGAAAAGATGGATCGAAGGATTTACTCATGTTCCGGTTAATGATGTGGAATTGGATAAGAATTATCAATACATGCTGGAAACCATATGTATTTGTACAAAAAGCCCAGAACATGATAAAGATAGACATTGCGCTTTGAAAAATGCCTATAAACTCGCCTCTTACCTTCAAAGTGGGGAATTGGGGAGTGGTGGGGGTAACGGAGAGTATATAAGTGGGGAGCAGACAGGGACCTGGCATGAGTATTACTCGAGATTCCGAGACGACAACATCTCCGAGCAAGAAGACGATCTGTAACCTGACCATGGCATCTCACCAGTTCCTTCAGACTTTGGTCGAGCAGTTCAATGCTCACTCCAAGTCAACAATATTACCTGTAAAGAAGTGCTCGGAACTAAAAGACGAGAAGCACTACATAATCCATGCTATGAAGAAGATGGAGACTACAGTTGGGGAGGCCATCTGCTGCAGTCTCAGCGAGGCACCGTTTACTCCGGGGGATGAACCAAAGTTCCAGGTGTACCTGCCCAAGAGATTCGTCCATCTTCTACAAAACGAGGATCTTCGCTCTATTCAACACGGGTGTCTATACCTGGTGTCCCACGGCTGCACGGGTAGCAATTCTACAGAGTTGACCATCCACATCGCTGACAAGCAGCAGTGTTAGATTTAAGTTTTAATGTTGTACATATGTTGTTGTTGTAATGTTTTATAAATAAACGAATCATAAAAGACAAAAAAAATAAAAAAAAAAAACAAAAAATGCAACATATCAATATGTGACAGACTTCACGTATTGATATGTTGCATTTTTTTTTAAACTTCGCGGGTGACCTTGACCTTTGACCTTTGCATTTCACAATTACCCCCACTACTGTAATCACCCCCACTACCGCACTAGGATTCAAACCTGCTTGGATGCGAAAAACGGTCAGTCTGTTGCCAACTAGCAAACGATGAGCACCTTGTACGAGCTTTGCTTACAACGAGTTATAACTGACGCATCTTTATTCCAGACGGCTTTACGAGATAATATCCCTATAACAGTAAAGCAGGATATCGAGGAGTACAAGAAAGATAATAGAGGGTATTCGGGATACTCCTGGTATAGGTTCCAAGACGGGGAAAAGTTTTGTAGGCCTTGTGGCAATGCTGCCGTCAGAGACCTTCGACGGTTCGTACAGGAAGGTGGTAGAAAACAGTTTGGATTTCTAGCACCAATGTTTAGATTTGAAAACTACAAGGACACCTGTGCTATTTGTTCCATCCCTTTGTATCAATGGAAAAAGTTTAGAAGTGTTTAATTGCATCTTCCATACCCCCACCACCATCACCCCCACCACTTTTCCATGTACCTCCAAACGCTGTGCCTCGGTTTCATTTCTACTCCAGCAGCCAACCTAGCAACATCAGGATGTCTCTCAACGTCAGTTGCGCAAGTTACGAGGAGGTGAGCATCAAGACTCAGCAGGAGCTAAACGACTTATACAAGGAGTTGCAGCTGATGGTGGCACGAGGCTACCGTATAAATGTGCAAGTTTACGCTTGCAATATACGGAACACCCGGCAGTCAAAGGAAGAGCCTGGACACTCCTCGACGGCTTCCTCACCAGCGTCCATGAAGACCGAGCCAGACAACTTGGACTACTTCAGCTGACTAGCAGTTGTATTTCTTGTCCTAACCATTGTTGAATATGTATATTTTTTCATTATATTAAAGAAGTAAAAGAGCAAAAACACCTATCTTGTTACTGACATATAAGCTCAGTAACAAGATAGGTTTTTTTAAAACACAATTTGGATGACCTTGAAACTTCCCCCTCCACTGCTTTGTTACCCCCACCACTTGACTATTGGTGTACATGGCACATCACAATTGGAAACCTCATTCCATCTTCAACAGCCACACCGACAACATCAACAATGGTAAACCTACCAACAGATGAAAGATGTCCTCACGCATGTTGTGACTTCGTCCACGAGTTGGAGAAGAGGATGCAGGAGAGGGCGATAAGAAGAAAACAGATCCACTCAGAAAATATCATGATAGTCAACGGCTATCTTTTATTGTTCGGCCTTATTATGGTTGTACTTTTCATACTGTACGGCATAGTCACATGTGTCGGCAAGGTTGCAGAAGAAAACGCTCGCCACCATCAATTGGAAAGTTTCAATGTTACTTTGTAAGTTTTCCTTTTTTTAAAACTCCGTTTGGATGACCTTGAAAATTCCCCCACTACTCCACCACACCCCCCACCACTTCACCATGTTCCTGCATGAGCATCACATCAACCGTCATTCCTTGTCCGACAAGCAACCATGGCAGACAACAACACCATCAGCCAAGCTGACTCCACTACTGATGTCGGTACAAGTACGGGTTGGACACTGTCGATCGATAGTGTACACTATTTGGAGTCAATTTGCGAACGTATGAAGGAAATACTGCGGGACAACCCTGGGATCATAATACAAATGAATTTAAATTATGATTGGTCCCAAGTTAGAATGCAAGGGGACGACAACAACGGTCAACAATCTCCACAATATTCGCCCATGTCCCCGATCTATCCTTACGGCGAGTCTGACGTCGATGAAGATGAGGCTGATGAAGATGCAGGGGACAACGAGGCTGAAGAGGAGTAAGCTTCATTCCTTTTTTTTTAAAACCTAAATTGGATGACCTTGAGAATTCCCCCTCCACTATTTCCTTTTTTTTAAAACCCAAATTAAATGACCTTGAAAATACCCCCTCCACGTACTTTTGGTTTACCCCCTCTACTTTTCAATACTGTTACCACAGTCTGTAGCTCACATCATTCCTTGCTTAGCTATCATGGCGGACAGCACTCTTTCTCGAGTTGACTCCACTACGGATGAAGAATGGCCATTTTCCTGGAATGTTCATCTGCAAGACTCGGCAGAAGTGGATATGTTGCATGAGAAATTGGTGTATGTATTAAACGAAAACCCCAACATTGAATGTAGAATGACTATGGATTTCGATGCGACAGGGGTCCACACTCAACCTTCCACTTCCAGCCAGCCTGAACCTCAGCTACAGCCAAAGAACTTTACACATCTTTACACTCCAATACGGCCGGAGGATGTGGTTATCAGCGAGGCAGACTCTACTACAAGTTATATTGAACCAACGAATTGGAAGCTTGTTGTTGACACCTTGCACAAGGTCGACTTAGTATGTGACAAATTAAAGGAATTGATGATGCAAGATCCTGGTCTTCGTTTTAAAATTGATTTGTTTTTCATCTGGGGAGCACCTGCACGGGGCTCTTCGTCTGACAGCTCTCTAAGTACAACGGATGAGGAGGAGGAGGAGGACGACTAGTTATCTTTTTTAAAACTCCGTTTGGATGGCCTTGACCTTTCCCCCTCCACTGAGTTTATTTAAGGTGCACTCTCAATGAGTGCAGCATCATTTCATCGCGCACCTTCACCACAGCAACATGGAGAGTCAACTCAACTACTGTTGCGAACGGAAATGTTTTTCATGGCCGAATGACATTGATGTTGCGGATGGTTTGGCGTGTAGAAAATGTGAAGCTTTTGGTCAATGCATGTGTAAGTGCAAGTCTTGGAAGAAGCCGAAACCGGAGTTGAAGACATTCCATGTGTACCAGATGAGAGGGCATAAGTACACTTGTTGCCCTGAACGTTGCATTGAATTCACATTAAAACAGCTAACTGGCTGCAAATTGTGCAACAATCATTTTGCAGGTTTTTGCAAACATTATTTAGGAGCCTGTCAGTACAGATCAACTTGGCATACAGAAGCACTCACTATCAATGAAATCGCTATAGATACACAAGAGTAGTCTTTCTACTCTTTTCTTTTTTTAAAACTCCATTTGGATGACCTTGACCTTTCCCCCTCCACTCACCTTAGTTTATATAAACCCCATTCCCACTGACCACAGCATCACTTCATCGTGCTCCCTCGTCAAAGCAACATCAACTATGGAAAGTAAGCGCATCTCATGTTGCGAGCATAGGTGTTTGGAGATACAAGGCGTCACATATTGTGCAAAGAAGCGTTGGGAGGAAGAGACGGGGACAACCTATTGCTGTGAGGATAAGTGTTTCCTCTTACCAAAGTGGCAAGTGGATGGGCTGGCCTGCCGGCAATGTGAATGCTTCGGATGTTGCAGGTGTAGATGCAAGAACCAACAGCTGCCACCGCCGGTACTACAAACTTTCAAAATCTACAAATCCAAATACTTTTATACTTGTTGTCCGCAGCGGTGTATTAAATTTCACTTCTCCAATCTTACCAATTGTCGGAAGTGCTACGGACAACCTGATGGGTGGTGCACCTGTTTTCTGGACTCCTGCCGCTACAGATCGGATTGGTTTACAGATCCATTAGAGATTGATGAGGTCGCCCAGGAAGCACAAGAGTAGTCTTTCTACTCTTCAACTTTTTTAAAACTCCATTTGGATGACCTTGAGATTTCCCCCTCCACTTCCCCATATACCTAGAGTACACAGATCCTGGCAGTCAGTAACTCGGTGGCTGTCGTGGGGTGCGCATCGGTGTCGGCGCTCCGTTGTTAGGTTTTCAAGGTCACAGTAATATCAAATTGTTGGTGTTGTGCTGGTTCAAGGTCACCTGAGGGATAACCGATTGCCCATTTAGGCAGGGTCATGTCAGAAACTCGAGTTTAACTTGGCACTTTTGCCGTTTCTCGTCGAAAATTCGCTCCAAGTGGTCAAGGTCACGGGGACTCTGACTGAAACTCGGAGCGTAGTGCGAGAAACGGCAAAAGTGCCAAAAAATTTTAAGTTTCGGCGTGACCTTGACCTCAGTGGCGTCGGTGACGTCGTTTTGATGACGTAAGGGGTGATGACGTCATCAGCACGTCATTTCTGTGACGTCATGGGTGTGACGTCATAGAAATGACGTCATTGGTGATGACGTCATCGATGACGCAATCGATGACGTCATCGATGACGTCATCGGTGAGGTCATTGACCTCGATGACGTCATCCCTCAGGTGACCTTGAACTGAGCCAGCACCAACAATTTGACACTACTATTGTTTTCGTCAAAATTTTCGAATTTGAGTTGTTGGTGTATTTATCCATTATGGTTCCCCCTGAGTCCAAAAAAGTGGTTTTCGGAGTGATGTCTGTGTGTGGGTGTGTGTGTGTGTGTGTATGTGTGTCAGGATGTAAACAGAGCTAGAGAATGCCCTAATGGTCCGATTTTAATGAAATTTGGTATATAGGTCCAAATCCACAATAATTCCAGGCGTTTTTTTCATTTTTTTGAATTTTTGATTTTTAAGGGTATTTTACCCCCAAAAACCCTCAAAAATCGTCAAAAATCAAAATTTCTCAAAAACGGCTCTAACGATTTTGATTAAAATTTTGTGGTTTATTAAGCTTAAAATGATGAATAAAATGACACCACCCGCATCTCCGAGAAAATGCGCGTTCAAAAGTTATGGAGTAAAAAATGTTTAAAAAATCAATTTTTTTGATTTTCAAAATAGCTGTTGTCTCAAAATAAATTTTACTTATCACCATTAAATCAAGCTCAAAAAACTAAATAATCCAGTACTTTAAATTATTGCTCTACGTCAAGTGGTTGAGGAGAAAATACAATTTTTCATTTAGCGGTAAACGCAGTACGTTGTTAAAAGTCACAGATGCGCGTAGGGTCAAGCTCGCGCTGCTCAGCTGGTAGCTATCAGACTGAGTCATGAAGACATTAATGTTTAAAGCTTTTAACACATGTTTTTATATTGTTGGGAGAAAGTATGTGTCAGTTATCTGATACCGTTTATTTTATTCTTTCTCAGGTGATGTTGGAACTTGTGAAATTTCAATCAAACCAAAAGTGAAAAAAAAATTTTTTTGTTATTTGAAACTTTGCCGAAAAATTAAGAAATGTTTGATATTTGGCTAAATATTTAAATTTAAACTCAATATAAGTAAATTTAGTGCAAAAGGTGAGATGTGCACACCACAAGAGTTGAACAGCAACTGAGCAAGTCTCTCCGTGTATCTGAGGTACACGGCAGGGTGGTGGGGATAAGGAGATGGTGGGGGTAAAGTGGTCGGATGAAATGAAAAAATTTTTTTTTTGCAAACTATACAACTGAGTTTGTTATTCAGCAATAGGCATAAGAAAAAAAAAAAAATTTTTATCCACAATGCTCAACATGTTCAAACGTGTTCAAGGTCAACCATTTGAAGTTTTTAAAAAAATATTTTTTTTAATTTTATTTACAAATTACAAAAATCCTCCTTCATCCCCATATGTGCTGTCCGGACTTGTGCTTGATGTTGTCGAAGAATTTTCTTCACAGCAACATGTTCCTTGTGTATTTTGGACTACCCCTTCTGCTTCATCCATACTGTCGTCGATGAGTGGACAGTCGTATTCCAAGTTCATTTTTATTATCATCCCTGGATTTTGAAGAAGCCGCATGTGCAATTTTTCATAGATTTCTTTTAGGTATTGAATACTGTCAACAAGTAATTCCCACTTCATTGTGTGTAGTGTAACCTTTAGCGTAGCTGAGTTGGAAATGAAGCCAGACTTGCATGTAGGATTAGTCTTTTGGAATCGTGGTGGTGGGGGTAATTGATACAACTAGACAGGTTGAAACATGTTCAAGGTCAACTATTTTGAGTTTTAAAAAAAGAAAATTTTATTTACAGAGTAGTGTTGAAAACCGGCAATTTGGCTGCTTTATCTGTACACTCGATGCATCTTAGACAGTATACAACTGCGTAGACCAAGTAGAAGAAGATTGCAATCAATGAGGCCAAGATTATGAAGAGATCTAATTTTAAAATTTTCTGAATTAGCATATGGTCCTTCCTGATCCGTCTTTCTTCCATCATTCTTTCCATCATCTCCACTAGATCCACATGCTGGCATCTCCTCCTCCCCAGGCTTTCCGCTTCATCGGCCTCATATATTGGTGGTGGAACATCCATGATTGCAGCTTGAAAGATGAAGATGTAATGAAACACATTGGTGCTGCCTCTCAGGTATCCAATAGGAAAAGTGGTGGGGGAAAACCTGAACATGTTAGAACATGTTCAAGGTCATCCAATTTGTGTTTTAAAAAAATCTATCTTGCTACAATACTGTAGCAATATAGGTTTTTTTTTTATTTTGTTTTTATTTTATCATTCCTTTATTACAATACAAAAATATGCATATTGAAGTACAATGAGGATACAAAATATAAATATTAGTCAGGAGAAATATTCCAAGTTTGGACTGGCTTGAGTCTTCATGGATGATCTGGAGGAGTAGGCTGAAGAAGTTGATGATGGTGACCTAGGCGACTCGTCATCCCTGGGGACATGAGGGCATTTTGTGTTGCAAGCAAAAATTTGCATGTTCAATCGGTATCCCTGTTCGATTAGTGATTTAAATTCTTGAACAATTTCGTTTAATTCTTGCAGATTTCTTACAAATACTTCTTCATAATTTGCACATTTTACAGTCAGAGCCATCTTGATGTTTTCCGTATGATGTCCAAAGGCGGAATGAATATTAGCATGGTCGTTTTAAGGTAGTATGAAATAGTGGTGGGGGGAAGTTGTTTACACGCTGTCTGATGAGAGGTGGTTAAATTTTTGCCAAGTAAACATATTGATTGAACAAATGGCGCAAAGTTCTTTAGGTGTATGGTAACTTAAAACTGGAGCGACATGACCATATTGTAAACATCCATCATCTTGTAGGAATTGTGCCGGGTTGGATACAGCGGCCCTTCCACAACTTCGACAAAATTTTGTACCATCACCAAACTTGTACCAACCAAAAGTGTTGTAACCTCTGTTGTCTAGCTTGTACTGTTTGATAAAAATTTTAATTTGTTGAGGAGCGTTGGATTGTAAAGTATGGCTAAATAGCTGTTGATCTTCAATAATTTTTCTTACACAAAGCTCAAATAGGGTGCTCATCGTTTGACAGTTGCAATCAAACTGTACTTCTTTACAGTCTGTATGCTGGTAACCTGAAATGGTGGGGGAAAACACACATACACACACACACACACACACACACACACACACACACACACACACACAAACATATTGCTGTTTGAAAAAAAGTTTATGTTTAATTTGTGCAAAGGTCAAAGGTCAAGGTCACCCCAGAGCTTTAAAAAAAAGGCAACATATCAATATGTGAAAAAATTTTTTGTTTCACATATTGATATGTTGCCTTTTTTGTGTTTTTTTTTTCTTTTTATTTTTGGTTTTTTATCTTTATTTAAAACAGTACAAACAAGATTACATGACAAAAATATATATAGTTAAAAAATACAAACAGATACAAGAAAGAAAAAAATTATTTTTTTTTAACACTGCTGCTTGTCTGCGATGTGGATGGTAAGCTCGGTGGAGTTGCTGCCGCTGCATCCGTGTGACACCAAGTAGAGACATCCTGGTTGTATGGAGCGGAGATCTTCGTTCTGGAGTAGGTGTACAAATCTTTTGGGCAGGTAAATTTGGAATTTCGGCTCATCTCCCGGAGTGTATGGGGCTTCGCTCAAGCTGCAGCAGATTGCCTCGCCGACTGTAGTTTCCATCTTCTTCATGGTATGTATAATATAATGTTTTTCATCCTTCAGCTCTGAACATTTTTTTACCGGCAAAATTGTAGACTTGGAGTGGGCGTTGAACTGTTCCACCAAAGTCTGCAGAAACTGGTTGGATGCCATGGTTGTTCTAGAGGTCCTCGCTGTCTTCTTGCTCTGAGATGTTGTCGTCTCGGAATCTCGAGTAATACTCGTGCCAGGTCTCGGTCTGCTCCTCGCTTTTATAATCGCTGTTACCCCCACCACCATCACCGATTTCTCCATCTTGCAGGTAAGTTGCTAATTTTAAAGCGTTTTTTAACGCACAGTGCCTGTCCCTTTCATGTTCCACACTTTGTGTGCAAATACAAATGTTTTCAGCAATAAATTTGAAATTTTTATTAATTTGCACATCTTTAACTGGAGTAGAAGTAAATTGTTCTATCCATCTTTTCTTTTCAAGTCCTTTTGTGTAAATATTAGTAAATCTGTTTGAAAATTGATGCATAATATGATACAAGTCTGAATAACTGGTAAAACCGTCATACCAATCGATGTGATGAAAATATTTCCAAGTCCATCGGTTTGTTGTTGCGGCTTTGCTGGTTAGTGAAGAAAAAGAGCATGGTGGTTTGAATAAAAATGTGTAAGGAATATTTTTATCTATATCGTAAAATACAAGTTCTTTAATTATGAACCGATCATCGTTACCACGAAAAGCTTGAAATTCAATAATACCCGGCTTGGACTTGATTTCTTCTTCCATGTCCATTTGAAAGGTCACCCGTCTATCCATCACGGTGTCAGAAGGTCAACTGTTTTCCACACCACGGTAGGCATGTATTTATGCCAGGCCGTACAGTTGAAGGCGCGTTGGTGTATATTTAACGTGGGCACCATCCCCGGTAGGCCTACACCCACAAAATTTTGAATTTTTTATTGAAAATTTACCAATTCAAGTGTAAAGTGTTGTGAAAAATTTTAAAACTTTATTTAACTTTCCATCTGGTCATTTTTGTTGTTGTCATTATCATCACTTTGATCCTTTTCATCACTGAAATGTGTTTCTTCATCCGATTTTACAAAATTATTTTTTTCTTGCACATATTGTTCCAATTGTCTCCACATTTGAACTTCATGAGGAATTCTGTTGAATATTGAAGTGTCCACAGGTCCATACAAAATTGGTGCATCCGGTTGTTTGTCCAAAGTGTCTGTTAAATAATCTTTAATAATTGAACTGGAGAATACTAGCTGTCTTAAATATCTTGTTATTGGTTCAGTTGCACATGTTAAAATAAAAAATTCTTCTCTGTTCAGTTGAATTTTTATGTCATGTTTGGTCGTATCTCTGAATCTCATTTGATGTTCACCTCTGTGTTTAATAATATCAATTTCCAAGTCTGAATCCAATAGTCCTACTTTTGTTTTCCTGCCAAACATGTTGCTATTAAAGTAACATTCTAACAAATGGAGGTGTTTCATAAAAGATTCCCAAGCATTGGCTGTAAACAAAATCATTTTTGTTCCGTGAGTTAAAATTACTGTAGGTGAATAGTCGGTTGATTTCATAACTCCAATTAAAACACTTTTATCCAAACTTGAAGAGATTGGATAAAAAATCCTTTAAAATACTTCCATCAAAATATTTGGTGAAATATTTTCTTCCACATTTCTTTTCCTCTTGGACAAATATTTTTTCTTTTTACCTTTTTCTTCTTCTTCTTGATTTGTGACGTGTTGCTGTTCATTCATGTCCAAAAATTCTGAAATTTCTTTTTCAATATCGCATTCCGTTGTACCACTTGTAGAAGCCATATTGAAGATGATGCTACCCATACGACGTCAGGCAACAAACTGATCAGGAGCGGCCTGCACGCTCCGCTTTTATACTCGCGGAATGTAACAAAACCGGTTTTTTTATAATACATTTTTAACAATTCCAGTTAGAGGTGTGTATGTTACAATTTTATCATGTAGAATTAAACAGTATGCAGTTGTATTTGCAGATATAGCTGCATTAAACTCCATTTCAATCTTTATGTCAACACTTGATGATTTTACTGATTCATTTTGTTTAGAACAATCAATTACAACTATTGTGTAACCATCTAAGTATTCTTCTGGTGATAGTAAAGGTGTATTTGTTTTACCGTAATATGAATTTTGGAATCTCGCATACATATCGTATAATATACTGTACTTTTTATTAGCGAATGACACATTTAAATTGTCATAGGGGAAAAATTGTGAATTCAAATAAACTTTAATATTTTTTAAGTTGCAATGATCAAATTTGCCTGCATGTTTTGTGATGCTGTCTCTCCTATCTGTTTGTAAACCAAATATAATATACCTGGCTCGTTCTACGTAATTAGATGTTTTAACAGTCCAAGTGTGACGATCTGTAGTTGGCAAGCTTGGATGTTCATGGAATTCCCAACTTCTAAAAGGAATTACAATATCACGATCAGCCTTTAACTTCCTTAATAGTAGCATTCTATGTTCGTCAGCTAATTTAACATGTGGAACTCTCCATACAATTTTGTCTAATGTTAATTTCCATTCTAGGTTTGCATCCGTTGTACCATCTGGAGCTTTAATAATGTCTTTATCGTTAGAAGATCTCAACAAAACTAATTCTTGTTTAACATTTAATATTATTTTTCTATAATCTTCAGCAAATCCAAGCAACAAACGTAATGGAATATGAAAATCAAAATATCCCTTTGTATTAGGAGTGATTGTGTCATGTTCAGGTAAAACCCATCCGGCCGGTTGAAGTAAATTGGTTTCATTAGGTGATATAGATGTTACCCCCTTTAAAGTTGTTGCAATTCCTACTTTTTTGGTGGAATCAACTGTTACACCTGATATTTCATATCTAATTTCATCAAACAGGAAAGCCATAGGGTTATTTATAAATGGAACTGTTGTACCTACACTATTGTCCTTTTTTGTTACTTTTCCTTCGATATACAAGTAACTTTCACATGGTAGTGTGTAAATGTCTTGATGTTGTATAGGAATACGAATTTCATCGTTATTGTTCAATTTTGATGAAGTGTAAGGGTTGTGGGTGTGATATTCTTTTTCCCATAGTGTTTCGTCGAATGTTGGACCCTGCGCTATATCCAGTATATCCATAATCGGTTAATTTTAAACCAATCTTTTCTAAGAAACGAATGTTCTCGCGTGTTAACTCCTCCACAGCTGAAGAGCTACTAATGCGGTTTCCCGTAGGCTGTCCACTTTTAAATGATAAACCCATGATTTTTGTATTAAAGTGTCGATTTTAAATGTAATCTAACCGTAATTGGCTCTTCTCGGAAATCTATCAAGTTACCGTCTTGATCCAATACGTTCAACACGATGTCTGAAATGAAAGTGGTGTTCAACGGCAGATATACTAGGTTTTGTGGCTTTTCAACAATTTTAAATCCTGGAGGTACACTTGGGTAAAAAGTATGTATTATATGAGTATTCGCTCCATCTCTGTAAGCTCCCTGTATAATGTTACAAGTTATATCTATACTATTAACTTTTAGTATAGTTACAGTTTGTTTACCAGAATGTGTTTGATTTGGTTCTAAAATTGGGCTATCTTTGGGAAATCCTAACAATTCACCGATTGATTGTTCCTGAGTAAAATCTATATAATAATTGGAGTTTATTCAGCTTTCATAGTATTGTTATTACCTTTTAATGTTATATTGTCTTTTCCCATTTTATTTTGCAAAAATTCATTAATATGATCAATTTCATAAGAACCTGTGGGTAAACTGCAAACTTCTAAGTCTGTAAACTTCCCACTGGCATCTTTTCCTTTATAATAATGCAATAAGTTATTTTTACCTTCCGTAACATTGGGAATAGAGTTGTAAGTTGTAAAATCCAACAGTGCCGCTTCCCAAAATCTTCCTTTTTGCAAGCGTAACGCTGGAAAAAGGATACTTCGTAAAGTGGATGATTTTCCTGTTAATGATACCGTATAGGATGACATGTCAATGGTGACTGATACTTTTAGCTAGGAATTCCAAACATAAATGGCCACATATTAATGTGTTATCAGGTTGTTCTCTTTTATAGTTGTAATATATGTTTTTAGCAGATTTAAAGTAATGCTCGAGTTCTTTAGGTGGTGGTAAATTGCCAAAACTATCAAAGTAATAAATATTATCACCTAATTTCTTATAACAAACCCAATGAGTGCCAGGACCTTCAGAATTGTCTAAATTTACAATACCGGTTTCGTTTTTCCACATTTTAACTGGTAAAGCATCTTTCATAAAGACACCGCGAAAAAAAGGTATTTTTAAACATGAAATGTATTTAAATAATTCGATATTTGTTAACGCTTTATGTGGTATTACTAATTGATTTCTTTTATTTAATATGCACGATACGGTCTTAGGTATAGTCCTGCCCCGTTTTTTACCATTGACCATACTGTTGGTTTTTTGCTACCCTTTCTGGTGGAACGTCGTTTTCTTCTAATATTCCCCCCATGTTTTGTCTTTGCCGATCTCCTTTTTACTTTTCTCCTCCTTTTTCCACCTCCTACCGCTGTTTTAGCCTTCATACCTGCTGTTACCGCTAAAGCTGCTGCTTTTTCTGCAATACTAGCGTCACTAGACTTTACTCGTTGCCAAGCTATATCCGCGAGCTTTTTATCAGCTATTGATCTATTTTTTGTATCGCTAAATGTGGAATATGCTATATCGTGTTCTTTACAAGCCTGATCTAACTTATTTATGCCTGGATCGCCTCTTTCCAGTCGTTTTTTCAATTTAGTTCCTGGTCCGCAATACTGATAACCTCCCGGTATGTGAAATTCGTATGGTAAAGCGTCTATTGCTCTATTTACGATGGATCCTACTGGAATTCGATTTAAGGCTTTACTTAATAGAGAAACCGCTGTGGACGTGATCCCACCTCCTTTCCTTACAGTGTCTCGATATGGACTGATATATTGAAATGTCATAATGCACTTTTATAATTGAATTACGCAACTTATGTGTTACCTCTACGACAAGTTGAACATAAATGACGTTATTTATGCTTTTGATCAATTAAATACTAAAAGGATCCTAAAATGTGGATCCTTAAGGTTGTGTTGTTTTAGTAAAAAAATACTTATAAAAAACTTCTTGTTTTATCCATGAATTTCTCATTTTTTCATCAACATGATTATATTGTCCGCTTGCAATATAATTGTGCATATCAAACATTATATTACCTATCACTTTAACAAGAAAATTAATATTTACAGCGTCATCTACATAATCAGGGTCTGCAACTCTTGTTAATCGTTTGTTATTGCAATTCCACCATCTATGTCCAGTTGGCTCTAATTGTATTATCTGTTCAAAAGTAACAACATTACCAGGCAATGACGCGGGAGCTATATG
This sequence comes from Neoaliturus tenellus, assembly GCA_030545055.2. Taxonomy (NCBI): domain Eukaryota; kingdom Metazoa; phylum Arthropoda; class Insecta; order Hemiptera; family Cicadellidae; genus Neoaliturus; species Neoaliturus tenellus. The sequence continues at coordinate 658,946 of CM061532.1, read as the reverse complement.
TATCATTTGTTTTCCTTTACCATCCCAAACATTATTCCTTAATACATATCCATCAAGAACTTTATTCTTTTCTTCAAGTAATGTAAACTTTTCATTTCCTTGTACAAACACATCCCCCTGCCGTGATACCACTTGGTCTTGTTTTACAAATCCAGATGTCTCTTGTTTTAAAGTCTCTTTCATTTGACCCACTGTTGCACCATCTGATGGCGCCGAACCATCTTTAACATTTGCTAAACAATTATTAAAACAATCTATAACCCCTACATCACGTATGATACAATGATCTTTAATATATTTTAGATTTACAGCATCGTTTTCAGTTTTTGGATAACCTATATCATTAATAACAAATTTATAAAAAGAAAATCCATCTTTTGTCTTTTCAGGTATCAAGGAATGTAAATAGCGTCTATTCACGCTGTCTTTTTCATCTTTAGGGTCATCTACGTTGGATATACGTTTATTGTTAGCACTATACGTTTTTCCATTGAATTTTAACGTATTTTTTAATTCAGATGATAAATAACCTTTGTTTATTGCATCACCGTTTTGATTTGGTTTACCAACATTGATAATTATATGATTTTCTGCATCATATGTGTTATTGTGTAGTCTTAATGTTGGTGATAGCTTTTCCTTTACTATTTTTAAATTTACTGCATCGTTTTCGTCCGTGGGATCTTTTATGTTTTTTAACCTTTTATTACTAATATCATAATCTCCTTCAGGTGGTTGTGGTAAACCAACACCTCTTTTTAAGTTATTCGCGTAATATAATCCATCCGAGGAATACCGTCCAAACTTGTCGACACTCATGGTGCAACTGAATAGCATTAGGTTGGCAGCTCTGTTGCCATTAGTTTGTAAACAAAAGTTTCGTTCCCTTTAAATTATAACTTTTAACCGGTTCGAGAGTTGTGATTGTTGTGAGGCACTGCAGTCTTGAACCTTAAGGACAGTTGTATATTTTAAGGTATAGTTTTTGGACAGCTAAGCAAATTTAAGCATATTAATCTCCAGTTTAAAAATCTAAGTTTTACTGTAGGTTAGAAAAAACGACAAAGTTCCAATATAACCGCTCGTTAATTTTCAAGTTCAAATCCGCGCATGCGCATTCGGGTCTACAGGTTTGCAATCAACGGGATAAGACGAAAGCCGCACGGGTACCGTGAGCGCTCTGCAAAGTAAACGCCCACCCCATCTGTTGGACTAATTAGGCACTAGGCGGTACCGCTCTGCCCAGGATCATCCACTTGGTCGGCGTGCCCCTTCAACTTGGACGATACTCTCGTGCAGCACACTACTGTATTTATGTTGCATTTTCAATATGTTTACAAGGAACTTACGCGGAAAATTAATGGAGACTGTAGAGGAAGATTTTAACAACTTAAAAAGTGATCTTTTAAACAATGAAGTAATTGATGCGGCTGTTCGAGTCCACAGCATACTAAATGTTACGGCATCTAAATATTCAAATGACGCTATTGTTGAACTAATCCCTGAACTAACGGCACTTTTTAATAAATTGGACGCAAGCCTCAAGGTGAATGATGATTTAAATAAATATTTAATTGAACTCTCTGCTGAAATTGAGTTACTAAAATCAAGTTTAGATCAAGAAAAAGAAAAGAGGAGATCGGATTTTGAGGAATCTATATACAGTGAAGAGAAGGCCGTGAATGAAATAACCAATCTAAAAGAAGAAATTCAGAGCATGTTAAACAGTCAAAATAAACTGAAAGAAGAATTGAAAAGTAAAAATTGTATCATTGACCAACTTGAAACCGATCGCAATCAACTTATGACGAAGTTGGAACAACAAAGTAAAGATCTGCTCGGGATAAGAGAGAGTAATAAAATTGAAGCTGAATTTAGAAAACCTAAGGTAACCGCTAAACCTAAGGTGCTTGAAAAACCTCACATTGAGCTAATTAACCGCTATTGCCCCTTAACTAGTAGCAGATCATTATCGCCCTCACCACCATCATGCAATGTAATTAAAGTAACCGCTGATGTACATAACCCACAAACACCTCAGCCGAAAACAACACCTGTTACATCTAAAGAAGAAAGGGCATCTAGCAAAAATAACAAGAGCAAAGTTGTTGTGCTGGCTGATAGTCAAGGAAAGCAACTCCATCAGTATCTACAAAGTTTAAGTGATGATTATGACATCTTTGTATCATCAAAACCAGGTGCAAAATTGAAGAATATTATTGATGAGGGAGATCGAATGGTAAAAGGACTTTCGAGAGATGATTATCTTGTTATCCTTGCGGGCTCAAATGATTTTTCCCCTGGCGGAGTAGGTCCTCTGACAGTAACACAGGCTGTGAAAAACTTATTGTCAATAGATGTTGCAACCAACATTATATTCCATGAAGTACCCTACCGATATGATATACCTGAGCTAGACACCGATATAAGCTATGCGAATCAAATTATATCCACGCAGCTTAAGAACCACAAGGGTAAGCAGCATCTGATGTTCGCACGAACTAATGATTATCTGAAGCGATGGCATTTCACACGCCATGGCCTCCATTACAACAAGTCTGGGAAGAGGATGTTAGCCAGAGGTATCATTGAGATGATAACATTATTAAAGCCTCACAAAACTGCACAAGCTGAGCAGCAGACAAAGCCACAGCCGGATGAGGCTCCAACAGTATTGCGAACAGCTGTTCAAGAGTCACAAAATATTTGTGTGTCTGCCGTTGAGCCCTACCCTGAAAATATGGAAGTACTCTTAGCTACCGTCTCCGAGTCGCAAAGATCTTCATCGCCTCCTGATTGCATGCTGTTGTCGGAGACCACACCAACACTGCCGAGTGAAACAACACCAGCGCAGCTGACGCCGCCGCCTCCACCATCTACACCTAATCGTGAGTCTTCACCACCTTTCACCGAGAGCAATCTTCAGGCATCACCTCCACCGGACCTTAGTAACTTAACAGACTTTCCACCTTTAACTCCAAAATCTCCACTCATTTCTGCAGAAAAATCATGTAACCACTACCACAGCACTCCAAACAACCTAGAGTCAAGTTCAGTTTTTTTAGACAGCAGCCAGTTGGTAGTATAAACACAACTATTCACAGAAGCAAACATTTAGATTCAGTCAATGTTGTAAAGGATAATGTATGTCTAATTCATTTTAATGCGCAGAGTATTTCGAATAAATTGAATTTAATAAATATTTTCCTAGACCAAAATGATCCTGATATACTGTGAATATCAGAAACTTGGTTAAATAATGATAATACGAACATCACTTATTTTAATGGTTATAAAATGCTTACTTCTGTAAATCGACAGTCTCATATTCATGGAGGCGTTGCTGTCTTTTCTAAATTATATCTTGAGTCAAAAGAACTTGACTATATTAAATCACTTTCAACTGAGATGCACCTGGAGTGCTCTGGTGTCACACTTGAAAATATTAAGATTAACGTAATAGTCCTTTATAGGCCACCAGGTGGAAATTTCAGTATTTTTTTAGATATCTTAAATGATATATTTTTATTTTCTCAAAAATCTACATTTGAAACAGTGATTTGTGGTGATTTTAATGTTCCATTTCAAGATGTCAATGATAGAAATAGAATTACCCTTTGTGACCTAATTGATATTTTTAAGTACAATATTTTAATAAGTAAGCCAACCAGAGGGAAAAATGAAGTTGACAATATAATTACAAACTTAAAAGGCAAAGATATAATAAATGCAGACAACTTAAATATGCCTTTTTCAGACCATGGGGCCCAGTACATAAGGTTCTGTCCAAGAAGTCTCGCTTCAGAAAATCTCCCGAAAACTAAAATGATCAAGAAACGGTATTTCTCCGAGTGCGAAATAAATTTATTCATACAATTATTATTTTCAGAAAGTTGGTCAGAAGTTTATGAATCGCTAGATTTAGATGAAAAATGCTCTAAATTTCTGGAAATATTTAAATTTTATTTTGAGATAGCTTTTCCGTTAAAAAACAAAAAAGTGAATGTTAGGAAGAAAATGGCAATAAAATGGATCACTCCTGAGCTTAAAAAACAAAGTGAAAATATAATGTTTTTAAAATCTCTTCCTCAAACGATTGCTCTGCAAAAACAAATAGAAGATGAAATTCAACTACATAAATTAAGTGTAAATGAAGCAAAATTAATTTTTAACGACAATTTAATTTTAAATTCAGAAAATCGAACTAAAACTATCTGGAAAATGGTAAATCAAAATGTACTCCTAAAACCAAAAGTTGAGACAAAAAACATACATCTTGAAATAAATAACGAAATAATAACAAATAGTAATTTAGTGGCTGATCATTTAAATGAACATTTCACAAACATAGGGGCAGAACCTCTGGTCACCAATGAATGTCCTTTGTCTCTTTCTAACATCCCACCCATTGCTCGTAGTATGTTTTTATCAGAGGTTACAGTTTCTCAGGTTGAAGATGTTGTGAAGAAGTTAAAGGGTACAAGAGCTTGTGGAGTAGATGAAATTCCTTGCTTTGTTTTAAAGAAATGTTTTCACGCCATAAGCAATGTTTTCACTCATATTTGTAACCATAGTATCAAATCTGCAAAATTTCCTCAAATTTTCAAAATAAGTAAAGTAGTTCCTGTTTTTAAATCTGGTGATGAAAAGCAATCTGCTAACTACAGACCAATATCAATTTTACCTTCCTTTTCAAAAATCCTGGAATCAATTATCTGTCTAAAATTAGTCCAATTCTTTGAGTTAAATTCTATTTTCTCTCCAAAACAACATGGGTTTCGCCATGGGAAGTCTACCGTCACTGCAGTCTTCAATTTTATTAATAGTGTGACCTCATCAATTGATTGTAGAAACTGTACTCTTGGGGTTTTCTGTGACTTGAGCAAAGCTTTTGACACAGTGAACCACAACGTTCTCTTTCTTAAACTTGAAAAGTACGGTGTAAGAGGGCATGCTTTGGAGTTGCTTAAGTCTTACTTAACCTCCAGAGAACAAATTGTGCAAATAACAAGTGCGGAAGGCCCTGTTTGTTCAAAGGCGAGGGCTGTGTTTAGGGGAGTTCCACAAGGGTCAGTACTTGGGCCTGTTTTATTTCTGTTGTACATGAATGATCTGCCAACTGTTTCAAAAGATCTTGATCTAGTTATGTTTGCTGATGATTGCTCGTTATGTTTTTCCAGAGAAACAGAAAATCAAACAGTTTCATCAACTAATGATCATTTATCCATCATTCAATCTTGGTTCAAATTAAATCACTTAAAATTAAACATAAGTAAAACTAACTTCGTTGAATTTCATTTAGGAAATAATAAAAAATTAACAGAGAGCAAAAGAATAACATTGGCGAATGAACCATTAAATGAAGTAACATCCCAAAAATTTCTTGGTCTGCACATTGACGGAGGGCTAACCTGGTGCTTGCATGTGGAGTACGTCTGCAAAAGAGTAAAACCAATGTGTTATGCTCTCAGTCGTCTCTCCAGAGTCTGCAGCATCGAGGTTCTGCGTGCGGTTTACTTCTCCCATGTGGAATCTATCTTAAAATATGGGATTTTATTCTGGGGATTCTCGTCTGTTCAAAATTTTAACAGGGTTTTTATTTTGCAAAAGTGGTGTCTCCGAGCAATGGGTGGGCTGAAAAAGTCAGAGTCATGTAGGCCTCTTTTTAGGCAACTAAATATTCTGACCTTTGCGGGGCTAGTTGGCTATGAAGCATGTATGTTTGTTAAACACAATTTAGATATTTTTGAGACCAATGGAGATCTTCACAACTACCCTACTAGGTCTAGAAACATGCTTTCATTGACTGGACACTCCACAGCAAGTTTTGAGAAGGGACCCAGTTATTTATGTAGTAAAATTTACAATAAACTACCGTCGGAAATAAGACAACAAAATAACTTTACTTTATTTAAAAAGAGAGTTAAGGAGCATTTCTTAGCCCTAAGTCCCTACTCCATAAGTGAGGTTGGTTGATGTTTTGTATGAAAGCCTATATGTTTTGTAGTAAGGCGAAAATATTTTTTATTTGTTTAGAGATAGCATTTTAAGTTCCTATTTATATTACTGACGTGTTCATTGTACCACATTATTATATGAACGAATAAAATGACTTATGACTTATGACTTATTTTAGGGGGTAACGCATTCTTATGAGATTACCCCGCGGTTTCTAAGTTCATCCACTAAAGCCACCCATTCGTTTTCCAATCCAGTATGACCCGCTTCTTTGGCTTCATGTATTAGTTTCATTCTATCTACCAATTTATTGATATTATTGTAATAAATTACGTTTGTATTGTATAGTTTCTTCATCAATCCTTTACCGGTGACTGATTTGCTTCTTTTTCTCGGTTCTGGAGAACTTAAATCTAAAGTGGATGCTACTAATCTTCTTTTTACAGGTTTTCTTCTTATAATCGGTATTAATTTGGAAACAAAATCTTTATATTTTAAAGATTTATTTCTATATATGGGTGCTTCAGGTAAATAATTTCTTTTATATGCATTAGTTTGATCCAAAATTTTGCTATACACTTCCAAATCATCATTTTTTACCAATGCTTTTAAAGGTTTATTTTCAAATAATAATTCAAATAGCCCCCTTGTTCCCTTATATATTTGATCACCTATGTGAATATTATCATGTTCATCAACATCTAATTTGCTATTACCAATCATTACACCTTCTTTGGACATTCTTGCTCCATAACTGTGGTATTTTTTAGTAGAATCAGTTCCAATTAACAGTTTTAACAAGTATTTCCTTCCTAACGGTCCTTTTGTATGAATAGTTTCACCCAATAAGCTTATGTTTGATGGTTCTCCTTCTGTTTTTTCTTCTTCACTCGCTATAGACACCACTTCCTCTTCACTACCAGCATATACATCTTCTCTTTCTGCCGTTGTATCACTAAATATGGAGGCTTCCGGGTCCTCATCGCTAATATCTTCTGATATTACACTTTCCCTTTCATATTCTGTTATCGGAGCAATAATATCACCTTGAAAAGAAGGTTTAGTCAATTTTTTGTTCAATTGTTTCAAAGGCTCTGTAATAGGTTTAAAAGTAGATTCAAGAAATTTCTCCCTTTCGCTGATACCTAACTTTAACGCTCTGTTTTTAGCCCGAATAGAATCACTAAGTGATTTAATTTCCTTTACTAACTTTTCTTGGTTAACCATGTTTGTAGCAAGACGTGCTGTACAAGAATGATTGTGTGATATAGTGGTTAGTGAATTAATATAAATTTATCGAAACCTATCCTGTATCGACCGTTATTTAGTGGTTGTTCCTTCATAATTGTCAAAAATCCATAATTTTCAGCCCAAGCCTTACCACATATGTCTTTAAACCGTTCATATGACATATCCGCATTGACATGATCGTAATATATGTGTTTTAGGTTAGTTTCATCCTGTTTGAATACAATTAACACATTTGCATTGTCTCTTATCAGTTGTTTTGGTATTTTACTATAAGTCTGACCTATGTAAATGCTATCTATATTGTTATGTCGCCCCATAGCGAAATAGCTCCTGATAGTGTTTTGGTTTTCACAGGATACGTCGTCAAATATAAAAACTGAAAATGGTTTAGCTTCATGCGGTTGCATTACGCTTTCACTTGCATTAAACTTGTAATATTTCACTTCTGGCACATTATTAAATATTTTTTCTAATAATTGGTATTTGGGTTGTTGTAATGATTTGGAAAAGACATACAAGTTATTGAAACGTAATCCTTTTGGGTTTGTAATCAAATTGAATACTACATTTGTTTTACCACAATTGGATGGACCGGTTACAAGACAACGCACCGTGTTTGGTAACAAAACACCATGTTTGCCACTGTTTAATTCTAAATTGTCCACCGTGAGTTCATCAATATTATTAATAGGAAAACTATCCTTTTGCGGTATTATCTCCATCCTTTGTAAAGGTTCAACCTAAAATGATGCTCCATCATTATATGAGATCCTTTTTAGGTATCCAAGAATCTTCACTCTTATTAAATCCTAACCATCGCACTTTAACTTTATCTTTTTTCCGTTGTAACACCTTTTCAACGAGATATACATCACCTACTGTGGATTTTAACATTTCATGTCCATAAAACCCTCCTTCGAGCAATTGTCCTTTATTATCTTTTAAAATGTAAGTTTCCGGCACTGTAGGTTGTACCTTAAATACGGTAAAAACCTCATTTGTCCAATTAGGCAGATATCTTTTACTGAATACACCTTTGTATTTGCTTATTCGCACTTTATCACCAACATTAAACACTTTAGGCTTTAGTTTTTCAACTTTTGGTTTAGTATTCATTTTTATACGTTTTAATACTAGTTTTTCATTTTTGCTAGTCACTTGGTTCGGTTTCATACCAATTGTTCTATGGAACTTGTTATTGTAATCTTTTATTAGTTTTGGTAACATATCAATCCATACGTCCGATCCTCTGTTTGAAAACATCTTGTACATCGCACCTTTTAAAGTTCGATTGAATCTTTCTATAATTGATGCTTTTACCTCTGAATTAGTCGAATAATGGTTTATGTTGTGTTTTTTCATTAAATTTGAAAATTCTTTATTGAAATATTCTTTACCATCATCGGTTTGTAAATGTTTTATGGTATTTTTGTCTCTCTGTATAGCAGTTTCCATGGCTTTTGTTACACTCTTGCCGGTTTTATCTTTTAGCGGTAAAGCATCTGCCATTTTGTAAAACAATTGATAATAGTCAATATATATTTAAATCCTTTATTTTGTTTACTATAAGGAATCATTTCGATTAAATCAGCTTGATATAGATTATTCATTCCTTTTATAACAGTATTTCTTCGGGGAAATTTTCTCCTAGCCGGTTTATGAAGTTCATGAACAATTTTTTGTTTCAAATCCATAATTTTATCCTTCCTCATTCATGGATGAAGTAAAAATAAATTTTTTATTACATTATACCCATATTTAACTGGGTCAAGGTCATTCAAATTGATGTAAAAAAATGGGGAACACGGCGTTGGACTTGCCGTGTTCCCCATTTTTTTACGGAAGGAAAAGGAATTTAGGTCGAAGAAGGACGAAGAATAGGTTAGTTGTCGATAGGGTTGAGAGAGTAGTGGCCGAAAGGAAGAGTGTTGATTTTGTCATCCATAATATGTCTTTTGTCATCATTTGCCGATAGTGCTTTTTTCACTTCTGTAACACTGTAAAGTTTGTGTTTTTCACTCCTTATGGTGTTGAATTTAGCAGTCAAAGTGGTGTTGTTAAATAGACAGTTTTTGTAGTGCTCAAAGTCTATATTTTTCTTCAAATAACCTGTCTTTACACCTTTTGCTTTCTTAGTGGTTGATGTTTCTTCTTGTTCTTTATATACTTTAAAAGAATATAATTTTGACATTAGAGCAACAATTTCTTCCATGCTTGCTCCGTTGCATTCATCTTTGAATTTGCCTAAAACTTTCTTATTATTTTCATTAAAGTTCGGGTGATTTCTTGGGTAGTCGGAAAAATCAAAATCATCTTTGTGTATGAACGTCCGAAGATCTTCATACATGTCTTGTGTCTTAATCCAATAAATTAGTGCATCCGTGTCCATGTAGGCTACTCCAATATTTTCTTTTCCATAATGTTGAACCATTTTGTTGTAATGAAAGTCATACATGTGCGTTTTACTTATATCCAATATTGACATTCCTATGTACAACGGTCGATCCATTACTATCTTGGTTTTCTTCATGCTGACTGCTACCAAGTTTTCATTGATTATCATACTTGTTCCAAAATTCGGTTTCTGTACAAGTTTCTGCATCTGTCTGGGGTTTGTTACTAATTTTACAATTTTGTGTTTCCTTTTGTTTTCTAAAGTTTTTCCAAATATTGCATTGTTCATGAGCTTGTAAAAATCTTTTTCAAAGGCTGATGTTGCTGCTGCTCTCCTCGCAGTGTTGGAATCTATGTAAGGTTTCAAGTAACACGACTGAGAAAATTGTAGTGCTCGGTGAATTTTTGTTATTTTTAGTCCTAACTCCAACGCTTGCTGTACAACCCAATAGTGTGCCACATAACGATTTTTGTTGTTTAATGTCATCATTAATTTGGGCCATTTTCCTGTCGGTGATACTTCAGTTTTAGCCAACAGTGGCAAGTCATAATGATGATCGTGTAGGTGTTCTGGATATTCGAAGTCGCAGTCGAAAATGTAGCCGGTCGGTCCATCTTGTGGGATCTGCATGATGTCCCCGATGCTGTCCGGGTCTACCCACTGGAAGTTGCCATATGGAAGGGGTTTGGACATCGCCCAACCGTATAAATTATTGGCATCAAAATATCCAAGAAAAATCGAATCTTTAGTCTTATCATAATTTGGTATAAATTTATTGTTAGCTTTCACATGTCTTGTAACAGCCTGAGTTAATCCACCGCGTACACCTGATTCAATCATCAAAACCATATCGATGTCGGTTAACAGCTCCAACTTGCACTCGGTGGATTTTAACATGGCCTGCCATGCTAAGCCGGGAGATGTAAACGAATGAAGGGGGTCCAGTCCGTAAGCGGTGAAACAGGTGTTCCTAAATTGTTCCATTATGTCACACAATAATGTTACATCTAGTTTTACATAAAAGTCAGAATAATCACCCAAGGTATTCATTCCTAATTCATTCCAGACTTTCTGAGCATGATTATAATCTTCAATTGAAATTTCGGTTTCAGTTAATTTACTTTTAAATGCTTCGATAGGTGGTAGTCTTGTTTCTTCAAATTTTTCCATTCCTGTAATATAATCATAAGGAAATACTCCTTTCCTTAGCACCAAGTCCATTTTATCTTCTGGCACAATTTTTCTGGTTTCTTTTAAATCCTGTCGTCTTAAATTTTTAGTTAGGTTGGCAAGGCTAGATGACATGAATCGAAAAGAGTCCACGAATCGAAGCTTCGTCTTGCCAACAGTCTTGGAAAAACTAATGTAATTTTCTGTGCTGTTGGCCAAAACATCAATTTTCCCAACATCCCTGCCCAATTCCGGAATAATAAAATGTGAATCATAACCACTAAGGTTATGCAAAACAACTGGAATGAATTTCGGAAGTTTATAATTAATATTACAAGCATTGCAAGCAGCCCCTCTGTAATAACCAGTAAGGTGATTGTGATCATGGACTTTATGGTTGTCAAGAGTAAATTCTTTTTTACACAAATAACAATTAGTGGCATTGATATATTGAATTTCCTCCTCTTCATCAAGAGGTAACATTGGAATAATATTACTGTACACTTCTTCAACCTTACCAGCTATATAATACAAGTTATCTACAAAATGTTTAGCAGCATCCTCACCTCTGTACAAAATTGGGGTTGAACTTAAACCAAAATTTTTCAAATGTTCTTCTGACAGTGTGGATTTAACAAGCAAACAAAAACTGTTAGGTTTATGCAGCTGGTATTTAGTCCTACTGGTAATTTCCCCTTCTGGATTTTCTTGGGGTACCAGTGTGGACTCAAAGTCTGCATAAATTACAAATGGTACCCTATATTGATGGCTTATCTTTTCAAATTTTACAATAGAGCGAGTAGGTGCAGGCAAACTAATTTTACATTCAAAATTTTCATTACAGAGTCTTTGGTGTTCTTGTAGCCATTCCGCACCTCCTCTCCTTACATCTTTTGACACAAAACAAAAACATCGCTTACAAATGGTCATCCTTAATTCATTTTTAGTCAGTTGATGTTTTACAAGTCTGTTAAAATTCTTTATATATACATAATGGGATATTTCACCTTTAGTTATTAATAACAAATCAGTATGGTTCCTAAGTTCAGTTTTAGTTACCCTTAAGGGGTACACATTATTTGCATCATCCAAACCAAAAATATTTACACTAACACCAGGATTCTTCTTTTCAAATTTACAAATGTCTTTAACACTTACAGGATAAGACAGTCCTTGGAAGTTATACCTATTATTTATATTTACATAGTGTCTACTTACTCTACAAGGGTGCTGCTCTGGCAAAATATATTTACAAAGCATAGCATATTTAAAACATTCTTGATCTTGGTTCTGTACATTTATACATGCTTTCGTTTTCTCAATGGCTTTTGGTAGAGGGACGTAGCTGCTTCCTCTCATACCAAATCCGTGCTTATGCACTCTTAAATCTAAACCCTCTACGGATGTAAACATCCAACCTGACCCTCTCCCTTCATGCTCCTGCATTTTTGTCAACAATTCTTCAATACATTCGTCTACAATTTTATTTACATCCGAGGCAAACATCAAAGTACGGTTTTTTGTTATGAAACCTCGAAGTGTGGTTTCACCATCAGATTTACTAAATTTTGCGTCCAACACTAAACCAAATTTAATAACATTTAATCTTGCCAATTCTTTAGTTAAAGTTTCACTAATCAATGATTTTGCCTCGGTTACAAAATTTTCTAAATCTAGTTGCACATTATTTATTTTGTTATGTATTACCGTGCGTCCGGGAAAAGCAGTTGTGCGTAAGTGTCTGGTTCCTCCTTGTTCTGTTTCTATATCTGAATCCATGTCCGTGTCTAAATCTGTATCAGTGTTGTTTCTTCTTCTTCTTCTGGTTTCGCAACAGTTCCTCTTCTAAGTCCTGACGGTCTAGCACCTCCATATTGGATAACACTGGGTCTTCTGCGTTGAATCTGTTGAAGTTCACTTTGCCAATTGTCCAGGTTGCGGTTAAATTCAGCCAAAATGTCATCAATCCAGTCCATATCCATTTCGTTAGCCGTTTCACTCGTCGGGTCTTCCATATGTAATTCTTGATGTATAGCTAAAATGTCTTCATCTGGGAAAAATTCCCCACAAATATGGCAAAAAAGCATTTTAACACTTTTTACCACTAGCGTCTTTAGATGTTACCTCTACAAAAGTTCACCAAAGAATGAGAGACGCTCTTGGCCGACCTCCTTTTATAGCGGGTGGTGGGGGGTGATCTTGGGAAAAACCCGTTCTGCGCATGCGCAGAACAAAATGTAATATATTTATTTAAAATTTGCTATTTAGGACAAATATATAGGTCAAGGCCACCTTAAATCTGGTAAAAAAGAGGGAACACTGGATAAGAGATAGTAGTAAGATCAACTTTCTAACAAATACTTTCAATAATATATCAACAGGCGCAAAAGTTAAATATTTTTTAATTTCATATACCAAATTGTTTAAAATTAAAACTTTTAAATATATTTGTTTGAGCAAATGCTTTTGGCAAACTTACCACACGCCAAAACTCAAAAAATGTACAGAATTAAGACTGATCTCGCGGGGAAATACTGATGTGCTACCTAACATTGGTTATCTGACTCGAATAAGAATTGGTGATATATAACATATTGAAAATATTTTATGTTGTATAAATCACCAATACTATGCGACTCCGATAACCAGTGTGAGGTGGCTACATAGTATTTCCCCGAGAGATCAGCTTAATCCTGTACTTTATATGAGTCTTAGCGTGTAGGAAGTCTGGCAAAAGCATTTGACCAAAACAAAATATATTTAAAATTTTAAGCTTAAACAAACTAGCGAGTATAAAAATAAAAATATTTCCTAACCATTGACAACCTGTTAACATATTGCAGTGTTAAAGTATTTGCTATTGAGTCAATCTTACCATCACCTCCGATCCAGCGTTCCCTCTTTCTTACCAAATGAGACTGAAGCTTGACTACCCGTATATATGACGTTTCCCCCACCACTAATGCTCTCCCCCACCACAATCAATTCTCAAAAGTGGGTCAAGGCCATTGGAAATTATTATTTTGAGCGGAGGATAGAGCATCTGCTGCTCTATCCCCCGCTCATATTCTTTTTTCTTCTTTTTTACAGTTTTATATTTTTTTTGGATTTTTGTAAAATGCAAAACAAAAAATTATTTACAAAAAGTTATTTACAAAGGTGAAACTTCATCACTGCTATCCTCGTCATCACTACTCTCCAAAAATAATCTTCTACTACAAAATACAAGTCTTTTACACAACGACATTCTGTCCAATATTGCTCCAACTTGAGGGGTGTTCTGATCTTCCATTTCTTCTTCTTCTGAAGACGAGTCCAATGTTTCATAAGCGTGTAAGTCAATATCTGTTAAATTATTTTCTTCTTCATCCAATTCTTCCATTGCACTTTCATCTTCTGTAACATTTTCTTCTTCCTCTTCCCCATTTGTTATTTCAATTGGTATGTCTTGTAAAATTTCGAAAATTTGTCTGCAAGGCACATTAGTGTTGTCCAGTGGAGGCATCTTAGTGGAATGTTTCACCTTTGCAAACAAACTAGAGTTTTATATAGATATGTAAATTATTTACCCCACCACCATTTGTCCATTTGTAAATTATTTACCCCACCACCACGTAAACTAAAACTCACAAACCATGTCCAAGTCATTCTGAAATTAAAATTATTTTTTGAAAAATATAGCCATTTTGGCATTCACCCGATTGTCAAATAAATATTTTACAAACTCAAAATTTGTTGTTTGATCAGTCAACATGGTAGACAGAAAGGCTTCAACAATTTTTTGCGATCTCTCATCCTGAGGCTCGCATCTCACATTTTCAATAGTCCCTTTCCTTGTCGTGTCTTCTATTAGCTCCACAATTTCTACCAAGTCCTCCTCCAAAAGCACAAACTCCACGCAGTGACTTACCATGATGCTTCTTCCTTGGATTTAGCGAGAGTGATGTTCCTCAGCTGATGTCCACCACCTATATCACTTTACCCAAACCACTTTTCAAGACCATACATTCAACATCATAAGTAAGATTTTATTTTTTAAACTAAAACCTAGGTACTGCCCCTGGCCAACGAAATAATAAGCTTCTCTTAGGCTCCACCTGGTTTTGTGCTGTATGTATGCCAATCATGTAAATAAGCCGCACAAATATCACACCTTTCTTGCGGTATTTCATCTCTTTTTATGTTAGAAATTCCAGTCATCATCATGTAGCCACCGCTTTCTATAAATTCTGTCATGTCCTCACATGCAGCAAAACCACAGTCTTTACAGAATTTAATATTTTCGTTTCTGAAAACATAAGCAAAATAATTTGTGTAGCCATTTCTTTCAAAGTCAAACTCCTTAACTAAAATTTTAATTTTTGGTGGTGCACCAGACTGATGCACCACATACTTGAACAATTCGGTGTCATCAGAAATTTTCATTAAACACAATTGTAGAAGACTGGAAGGAGCCATCTCGAGGTGTGCGTCTCCTAGCTACGCTGAACTGAGACTGATCAACCTCCTCAATACCCTACACCTGGTTAAACTTACCACCACCACTTCTTTTAAGTAGGTCAAGGTCAAATAAAATTACCCTGTGAGCGGGGGATAAAGCACTAAGTGATATGTTATTCCAGTATCACAGAGTGCTCTATCCCCCGCTCTGTTTTTTCCACATACCAAACAAATAGTCCTTGTCCAAGTCCAAGTCGTACAAAATAAAATAATTTTCAACACTTACATCTCTTAATGTTGGCCCCCATAACCATCTGATTTTTTATTTTCAAACCCTTCTAAAAATTTAATTTTTCTTTCCAGCTGCTGAATATAATTTGCAGCTCCTATTAGAGTGTCCAGCTTACTGGAGCGAAAATTCACTGTTGGCACGATCAGTTGTAGCCGGAAAATTGCCAAACGCTCTTGGTAATTTCGCTGTTGGTCCGCCAGCCGCTTCTTCTCTTTATTTTTTTGTCTCATGTCCTTAACCAACAAACTTCTTAATATACTTTCTTGCTCAACTTCAGTGGATGGGCCAGGTTTTGGTGATGACTGTGGTTCAGGTGAAGAATTATTTTTGTAGTCCAACAGCATCGGAGCATAGACGTGACCTGATGGTAAACGCTCCAACTCCAAGTCCCCCGCAAACGGATTGGGTCCTAAAATTTTTACTACCCGCTTGTGGTCTGGGTGAACTTTTCTGTTGGGCGCTTCAAAAGACACTTCAGTCATGTTTCCGCTCATAATGTGCTGCTCGGATGAAGGAATAAAGCAGAATGAGCCAAGTGAGTAGCACTAGGAACTGAGTGAGATTCAGTAGTAGTGGGGGGAAACTGGTTGTCACGTGACCTTTCACTAGTGGGGGAAACCGGTTGTCACATAATCATGTACTGCTTCACCATAATGCTAAACATCTGTTTGGTTAATAAGATTAATTTGTTATAAATTTTCTTCACCATCCAGGACACTGGTTTGGGACGTGTCTGAATAATGTTTTTTTTTTTAATTTTTTATTTATAAATAAAAAGAAAACATTATCCCCAGGTTAAGATATTATATAAATGAACTATTTTTTTTTTTTTTTTTTTTTTTTTTAATAGCTCATTTATATAATACCCCCCTCCCTTATTTCAAGAGGGTGAAGAAATAAATTTTGGAAAAAAATTTTGAAAAAGGTAATTTGGAAAAGAATGTTTGGAAAACAAAACTTTTGTCAAGTCAAAAGTTTACATTTACTCCTGCAAACGCCACACAGTCCTACGTTGACCCATGATCACCGTTCGTATCAAATACCCTCTCATGGTCATAAATTTTTCTTTTACTAAATGGGGAGCAACTCTCACATGAACATTTTTGCCCTCATGCCTCATCAAAAAGATGTGAGGCTTTACTTTAAGGTGTTTTCGAAAAAAGTATTTATCACCAAGATAGAGCCTTCGATAACGAACCATAGGAATCTCTGTTTGCGTTTTAGGAGCAATGTTTAGCGAAAAAGGCCTTACTATGTTCCGGGTGGAAGCTGAGTCACGTTGAAGATGATAGCGGCATAACTCTTCACCGCTAACAGCCCACC
This sequence comes from Neoaliturus tenellus, assembly GCA_030545055.2. NCBI lineage: Eukaryota > Metazoa > Arthropoda > Insecta > Hemiptera > Cicadellidae > Neoaliturus > Neoaliturus tenellus. The sequence goes on along the minus strand of CM061532.1, from coordinate 642,117 downwards.
TGGCACATTTCTGGTTAAATTTCGCTAAAGTTTTCCAAACAAATGTACACTGGCGTTTCGGTGCCGCCGCCTTTTTAGACTTTATTGTTTTACGCAAACCCGGCTTGATTTTATTCAATGGGATACTTACTTTAATTTTTGGTTGCTCCACTTCAAGTTGAGGGTCTTTAGATGTCAATGGAAGGGAAATAAATTTTTGTTTGGGTTTAGCAGGACTTGTTACAGGAGTGTCTTTAGATGTGGATGGAAGGGAAATACATTTTTGTTTGGGTTTAGCAGGACTTGTTACAGGGGTGATAGGAGTGACAGGAGTGGTTGGGTCAAAGAAAGATTTGAAATATGTAAGGATTTCTTCAGTGGGGGATGCGGGTGTTGGCGGTGATGGCGGCTTCTTTGGACTCACAAAAATTTCTTCATCAGAACTGGAATCCAAAGAAATTACACTCGGCCTAGCTCCACTCAGCACACTCGTCACTGTTGTCGTCGTCGCAGTCGTCAGCGCAGTCACAGCAGTCAAAATTGTTTTCACCAAAGTGTCTTCGGTAATTGTAGATCCAGGTCTCAAGTCCACAATAATTTTTTTCGCCGAGGTGATAGAGGCTGGCAGTGGTGACAGGCTTGGCATCGAAGCGGAAGACATTGAGGCAGAGGTACAAACAGCAGGCGAAGCGGGTGGCAATGAAGCGGAGGTCGAGACGGCAGTGGTGGTAGGCGGATAATTCTTAAAGCGAGGCATGGCGCGGAGCAGGAAAATGTTCAACTTACTCGTAGCGATACTGTAAGCAGATTGAAACAGCTCGCAACCTATTGGAATATTCCAGCGCGCTATGTGGTGGGGACAAACAAGTCTGTTACGTAATACCCGGATCTACTTATGCAAACACATGCCCAGACGTGTCAATGGAAAAGTACCAGAGGCCTCCACCTCCACCTCCCTCGGGGGAGGGGGGGGGACGCAGTTTTCGTCTGGAGCAAAAAATTTTTGGTCAAGGTCAAAATCCAAAAAAAAAAATTTCGGGGGGGGGGGCGCAGTTTTCGTCCGGAGCAAAAAATTTTTGGTCAAGGTCAAAATCCCAAAAAAAAAATTTCGGGGGGGGCGCAGTTTTCGTCCGGAGCAAAAAATTTTTGGTCAAGGTCAAAATCCCAAAAAAAAATTTCGGGGGGGGGGGCTCACTTGCCGTCCGGGGCCCGGGGGGGGGGGTCACCTACCCCTAGGACTTTAACTCTTGGATACCTGCTACTCTTACTCATGTGTCAACATCAAATAATATTTTGTTCCACCACAGTGTGGACAGCCAACACTTAGTCGCATCTCGCTCTAAGTCCTGAGGAGTCCTCAGAACTCAGGCAAAAATCCGCCTAAGTCATGGCTGACCTACATATCGTGTGGAACAAAATATTATTTTATTCACACACAAATATGGGTCAAGGTCATCCAAAAGTTAAAAAAGAAATCCCCCCGATGCCTAAGACCGCCGGTGGTCAGAGGCATCGGGGGGATCTCAACATTTAGGGGGAGGTGATTTAATAAAAAATTATTTATTTAATTTTGAGTTTCCTTAAGGGAAACATGCTACAATAATTTGGAAGAGGCCATGCTAACCATGACCGAGGATCCCGTCTTAACCCGTAGGTACTGACTTTTGCCTAGCACACCGGTCAGTGTCAGGATCCGACGCCTCGTGCTAAAGGATGCCAACCACCCATCTAGAGTGATGAGGTCCAGTAGCGCCCCTGACCGAAAGAGGCCTAAGGGTGGATCCCCAGGGGCCTACCCCCGGGCTCGTTAGGCGCCATGCTATTGTTGGTAACAAATAATTCTTGAGGTTCTGAACCTCGAAAAATTTTTATTTTACAGAGACTGTTAAGTTTCAAAAGCCTAACACTTAAGCTGCCAATTTACGGAGGAGTACCTCCAAGATGCGAATTTAGAAAAATTTCTACTTAGGGACAACCTGTGAAGATTAGTACAAAGAAATATTTTACAACACACAACACTTAGACTAAATAAATCCAACACCAAGACCTAGCAGAAGCAGCAAGCGAAAAATAAAATATTTCTTAACACTACACATGCCATGCCTTAGACTAAAAGAATTCCCAATATAATGCGGCGCCAACATTACATTGCGAATCCTGTAGGGCAGAGCTTCAACCACTCAGCTGAAGTGTTTGAAACCAACTGCGAGGAAGCAAAGCCTCAGAGAACCGAAGCTGAGCCGGTCAGGAGTGGGGGAACCGGATCTGAACAGCCAGACCAGCCAGACCTCGACACGTACTTGTTTGCGGCATTGGACAATCTCCAAGAGCCACACTTGAATACATTACTAACCGGATCTCATTATACAACACATGTCAAGGTATGGCAACGCCTCGGGCTATGCCACCTCCTCCTCCCCCGGGGGGGGGGGCGCACTTCTCGTCCGGAGCCAAGGGGGGGGGAGGGGTCTTGGGACTTAGAATATTTTTGGTCCAGGACAGTTGTAGTATAGAATTATATTTTAGCTTGCCAAACTCAGCACAGCCGGCAGAGACGGTTACGTAATGCTTATATAACAGACTGGTTTCTTGGCCAGCTTGCCAACTGTAGCTCAACAGAAGGTAAGTCAGTTTATTGCAAGCCAACAAACACACCACACCTCGCCGCCGCGGGACTTTTCTGTGAGTAAATTTTTATTTTTCATTTTTATTAAACTTAGCAAAACAGAACCTAGCCTGTTTTGCACAAAATTAATTTTTGTTACACTTCTACAATTACGTTTACTTAACAAATTATTTTCCACTCATTATTTAATATTTTATTCCTTACTTGTTAAGACTTAGAAACTGAAATGTTGGAAGACTGTTTGATACAAAATTAATTTTTATTTAGCTATACAGGTCTCCTAATATTTTCATACACTTGTATTTTGCAGGTGTGGCTAAATATTTTTCGCTCACAATTTAATTTTATTCCACACAAGTGGATTTTGAACTTTACTACAAAACTGATCCATACCCGTCTCCTACAAAATTATTTTTCATTTGGCTCTACCTCTTTTAGTCTTACATTAAATATTTCTTGGAGTTAAAAATTTTACACAAGTCTCTCGGTTAATTTTTCTGCACAGTACGTGTTACTCCTTGGACAGTTCCCAGCAAACTGTTTCTACACTTGTCAACAACAGTCCGCATTACCCCCTCCACTACTCATTCCCCCACTATAGCCCTGTTCCCCCACTACTTCCAGCTAAGGTACAACACTGGACTAAGTGTTTCAGTTTTATCCAAACCTTACTGTGAGACACATCTATGGCTGAAACTTTGCGAGAAAAATTATTAAGAGTAAAATTTTTGCTGGCCAAGCAAAATAATTCTGTTAAGGTGTCCAAGACTTCCACTTTAACAAAAATGAAACGTTGCTTCAAAAATAATCCAAAATTCTACTCAAGGGACACAAATATCACTATGGATGATAAAATGTTTCAGAAACTTTTAGACGAGCTAACTTTTGCCAGTAAGGTTACGTTGGTGACTCCAATTCCCGACCAAGTTCCAACATCACCTGAGAAAGAATAAAAAATAAATATTTCTCAGGAAATATTTCCAATCCGAGTTACGAAGGTCCGGTAAAGGACCGGCTGGGACGAGTTGTTTGTAAGAAAATAAATTTTTCTTCCTTCTGACCACTTTACCCCCACCACCTCCTTATCCCCACCACTTGGCCGGGTACCTGGGGAACCGCCTGCGCCCAAGTCAGTACGTCTTCGGACGCGGTGCTGTTCGGATCGCTTGTCGTTTGTCGCAATGTCGGGTGTTTGAAGAAATTATTCTTCGGCTCTCAGTCTCTCGGTGGGTAAGTAAAATATAAAAAATTATTTTTTTTTTTCAAATGTTGCTTCTGGGACGGGTCAATGACCCCTGACTGATATATTAGGTCAAGAGTCTGATCGCTAGGGAATAAAAAAAAATATTTTTTTGCACTTTTGTGGTTCCTCGAGAAATTTCAATTTCTCAACAAAATTTGAGGAATCGCAAAAGTGCAAAAAATTTTTTTTGTATTCTTGCGTGACCTTGACCTAATTAACGTCAGTGACGTCATCATGATGACGTCAGCGGTAATGACGTCACCATGACGTCATAGGTGTGACGTCATGTGACGTCATATGACGTCATTAGTGGCGTCATTCGTGACGTCATTGATGACGTCATCACTGCTGACGTCATCGTGATGACGTCATGGCCCAGACCCTACAATTTTACACTACTGAAGTAGAACTGAATAAATAATAATCATAAGAAATTTTGTGTCTTTATGTAACATAAAGAACACCTTGTTTGTCCAGTTGAATAACAATGTTATAAAAAAGTTAAGTTAAATAAAACAAAGGAATTGTTATATATATATAAATAAATCAAAATTGTACTTTCGTACTTTGAGTATAGAAGTAATTCTAAGTTTTGGTACTATTTTTTTAACATTGTCTTAAAACTTTTTCCTCATAAAAGGTTTGTATCATGCTCAAGGCTAGTTTTTGAACATACATTATTGTCTATGATGGATCAAGAAAGCCATTATAAAATGTTCTCATATGCTCAGACAATACAATAGACTTTTTCCAATGTCATGTTACGACAAATAAACGTCACATCATTGCTGAGTGGCACTTTCTAATATTATTCTCACTTCCTGTCAAGTTTCTTTCAAACCTTTAAAACATCCAAGAACAATTTTCATAAACTGAAGGCATCAGTTTAAGCGTAATATTATCAAACAGTTGTTTAATTAAGAATCGGGAATTTTTATTGCCGTTGATAAGTTGAATGACATTAAATAGGCAAAATAAAAAAAAAATTGAAACTGAAGAACTTACAGTCTTACTAATCCTTTGTAATTTTCAGCCCAAAAACTCTTACTAAAATAGTAAAAAGGGTTGATAATTTGATAACAAAGAAAGGTAAAAAGTCTTGTTAGTGAAAATAGTGCATTTGTATATTCCTGAAATAACAATAGTAGAGACCAAGATAATTAAGGCTTCTGAAAAACCTCTCCAAGAAAAGTAGGCGAACGTTTTATGTTTTATTTTATAAAATTTAATCAAACCAATCAAGATAAAGGTTGTACACATATTTTATCTTAAGAAATTGAAATATTGAAAGAAATTACATTTGCAGATTTATTTAAAATCTATTAATTTCAATGTTTTTTTCTTTAATATTGTGTACATAATTTATCTTGATTACTTTGGTTTCCATTTTCATTTTAAAAAAATTAATGTTTTTTATAAAAAATAAGTAATTTTTTTTAAATTCCGTTTACCTTTAAACTGGCCTTAAGTGTAAACAATAATACAGAAATAATTTTTAAGACCATTTACGTATAATGATAGAAAATTTCATTTATTTTTCAAAATAGCGCAAATTATTTTAATATTAATATGTATTTTATGATTGCCAATGTTCCAGGCGTGCTATATATTTTACATCAGGACACAGGTAGACTGTGCCAAAAGCTTTTTTGCTTAAATAATACCATCCACTTTTCAAATAATAGTGGTGAGATTTCGCTTTACCAAAGGATATACAGTAATGGGCGGATTTATCCTTAACAATATACCGACCCTTATTCTGAATGACATGATTTCTTGTTAGGTGGGGTTTTCATAAATTATTTAAAATTTATTGGGCTACAACCATCTTAATATGTATGATGTGTGGATCTTTCGTCAATTGGTAACACAAAAACACAACACACGCGTATACAAAATTGGGATCCCGCTATCAAAGTCCCGACGTTTCGCGTGACCGAAAAACATACACGCCTCTTCGGGAGAATTTATTGACGTCGATGATAGTGTTTGGCGTAAGAAATGAGAGAAATGAAAAATTAGGAGAATAAACAGTAAATTTGGTATAAGAACGGCTTTTAAGAATAATAAAACTATTAGAAATAGGGTCACTGGGGTGAATCCTGCTAATAAAGAACAAAGTTCAAAGAATGTAGTGTATAAAATAGAATGCAGCTGCGGATGGAACTACTACGGGCAGACTTCGAGGCAGGCTACTGTACGAATAAATGAACACAAAAAGTTGATTTCTAAAGGGGACCCCAAGAACTCCAGGTTGGCTGAGCACAGTATGTGTGACAGCACAGTGTTGAGCGGGCCTCGGCAAGTATGGTATTTACAGAGCCTAAATGGAAACATTGCAACATACTGTAGGCAGCGTGTATGGCGATTGACGGGGATTGCATTTTGCAGCCCAGTGCCACGCTCCACCCGATGTTTGTGCCGATGGGAGAGAATGAGATTAAAAGAAAAATAAACAGAGCCAGAGTAATAGAACCCCTGCTCCCTCCCCCGACCAACGCTGCTGATACGAAAGATAAGCCGCCGGACAGGTCAGTCGGAGACGACTTCACGCCAAACACCATCATCGGCGTCAATATATTCCCCCGAAGAGGCGTGTATATTCGGTCACGTGAAACGTCGGGACTTTGATAGCGGGATCCCAATTTTGTGTACGTGTGTGTTGTGTTTTTGTGTTACCAATTGACGAAGGATCCACGCATCATTAAGGTGGGTGTAGCCCAATAAATTTTAAATAATTAATAATATATGACCCACATTAGAGACACACTTTTACGCTTATAAAACTTAACTGTTCCCGTCAATAAAAAAATACAGTTTACGTGAATATTAATATTATTTGCACGTTTCTACGCCTGAGGCACTTTGTTAAGGAGATTTAATCTTGGTACACATAAACTCTTTTTGGGTTCAAAGCCATCAAATTTTGGTGGCCACTCCAGAAATCCAACTTTTAAGGTAGCGAGATTTTCAAAATAAAGTGTGTAAATTAAGTATGTAAACAAATATGTAATTTAAATATTAAAACAGATAGAAATATTTTGTATGTGTCATTAATCATTAACAAAGATTGTGGACTTATTGACATCGAAAAAATCAACCTTTTACCAGAGCGGGAGATTAGGTTCAAATTTTTTTTCAAATAGCAACCCATTTTGAGTGGCATCTCATTATGTAGGTTTCTTTTTTTAAAGAAATAAAATTCGGCAAAAACGACGTCAAAAGGACAACCGAGTAAAAGATGGCAAGCGATCAAACTTTACATTAAAATTTTATTGCGAAAAATAAAAACTGCAATAAATCTTGATGCTTTTAAGACTTTTGAGGTCGAGTTTGTAGATAGTTGGTCAGAACGCAAAGACCTTTAAAAGACCCGGTGTCTTTTAAAGGTCACCAACAGACCGGTCTAACGCGAAGACCCGTGTCTTCGTGTGTTGTGTGTGTTTTTAATGTACTTTTTATGTTTTGACGAACTCTCCGAGGGATGACGATGTTTTTGAATAGCCTGATGATGAGGTTTTAACACCTCGAAACCGGTCGCCTGTTACTGGACAAATTTGGATCACTGACGGACAAGGTAATATAAACCAATTTTAGTTAATCACGTGATCCAGGGCCAATTACCTTCAAAAATGAATGCAAAATTTCGTTTCATCATCATTCAAATATTAACGTTATCTTCTCGACTTCGTCTCGAACTTGAAATACGATCTCAGGGCCGGCAAAACGCCACTTTCGGCCCTTTTGACGAAATGTACTAAATCAAGTAACTTTTATCAAATGCATAACAATTTATGAATTTACAGCGTTATTAATTTAGTTATTACTTTGCAAAGCAAGGCTCATTTAAAATTAATAATAACAAACTTAAAATACGAAATAAATAAGAATTAAATATACTTATCCAAGAATCTTGGCGTTACACATACCTCAGATCACTACTCTCACCACTTAAGTCAACGATCAAAAAGAAAAAAAAAAAACTCAAGTCAACGATCAAAAGAAGGCCAAATTAAGGGTAGATGCTCAATTTATAGGCATTCCGCCGAAACGTCTGGAAGGTCCAGACGGAATCCTTGCATTTGATTGGCTAGCGCCCATCGCGGAGTCATGCTTTGCTACTACCAGAGATTTGATAAGCCTACCACTACTGTCTAAACCTGAAACTTAAATGTTCTAGTTTCCAAAGGTGTCTTTATATTTATATTGCACTAATGGTATTTTTTATTTAATAATTGTCTAATGGTGTGTCATAAACAAATTATTAAAATGTAAGACTGATAACTATGATGTTTTTACAATAAATATCGTAGGCTTGAACATAGCTTATTCAGTCACATGTGTAATGGTAAACGTTATAACTTGACTTCCCTGTTAATTTTCACGCTTCATCTCGAAAAAAAATATACCGAAGGCATTGAGAATCAACGCATTTTCTCTACTGACCTAGGTATAAACCATAGCTACTTATCCTGTTTGATAATGCAATCTTTAGGTTGTTGCTTATCTTCTGGTGTATTTTCCCACTGAGGCTACGGACACACATGGCGACTTACTCGCCGCGACACAAACGCCGCGACAAGGAAACAAATGTGATACATTGCACGTCACGGGTCGTTTTGTGTGGCCACCTTCATTTGATTCAATGTATCACACTTTTTCGGCGTTTGTGTCGCGGCGACTAAGTCGCCATGTGTGGCCGTAGCCTAATATGTAATAAAAATAGTGTGTTTACCACAATGGAGTTCAATGTTAAAACTTGATCACCAAACCAGACTTCGATTGGTAAGATCTGAAGTAGCCAGGTTCAACAACAAAAATCACATTTTAAATATACTAATTGCTAGTATGGGAAAACAGTGAAAAAAGACACCACAAGAAAAGACCCTTAGTGGGAAAATACACCAGAAGATAAGCAACAATCTAAAGATAACTTTATCAAACAGGATAAGTAACTATGGTTTATACCTAAGTCAGTAGAGAAAAGGCGTAACTGATTCTCAATGCCTTCGGTATATATATATATATATATTTATATTTATATATAAGTAGATAGTACTATGGGGTTCCTAGGACACTTTTGGAGACAATCAAAAATCAAACAAATTTCACAGTTTTTTAATACAATTATGCAATATTTTTGCCATTTTTTGGCCAATTTGTAGTCTAACATTATTCTAATTTTTATGAAAAATATGCAAATTTCATGAAATTTTTTACAAATATGCCTAAATTTACATAAAATTGTCTTCAGAATAAAATTTTTTCTAAAACAAGTAAAATTTTGTCGAATACTGAATAATTATTCAAATTAAACTAGAATAGTTTCTTTATCATCAAATGTTTTAATGTTTGTAATAATTAAATGTAAATCTTTCTTATTCTATTCTTTAACTGTTTTAATGAATGAATATTTTAAGTTCTATTAAAAAAAAATTTCAAATTTTATATATTTTTTTTGAAATCTGAAATTATCATGGTCCCAGGTCAAAATATATACTAATTATAGTAATTATTGTGCAAATTTAATAAAATAAACCTATTTAGTTCATAAACTACGATTTCAGTTGTTAAATAATGAGTCTTGTAGAATATATTGGTTGAGAACATTCTCTTATCACTCTTATCTCTCTTATCTGACCGTTAAAATAATACTTCCTGTCACAAACTCCAATACTTTAAACTATTATAACTTTATTAATAATTAAGTTATCTTTAATCTGAAAATTGTATTGAATTTAATATTTTTTTCTCTTTGATATAATACCTCACAACTTAGGTTTTAAATGAGATATAAGTTTTTTTGTTGTTTCTTAAATTCATTAATATGTTAATTGATTTATTTGTAAAAGTATTTGAAACAAATGTTTAATTGGTTGATTTATGATGGGCTATAATGTATTAATAGGATTAAAAATGATATTTATTTAGTATAGGCAATTGTTGCACTATCTAGTGGAATAGTCATGAACTACTAGCGCTTCAACTGATAAACCCATGCAGTCTTATCACTCAACGGAAGTCTGGTTAGCTCATTGCTAACGTTCAAGTCTCATATGCCTGAGGTTCCGAGTTCAAATCTCGAAACTTCGGGCATAATTTATTGAGGACATAGTTGAAGTCCAGTGGTTGGTGGAAGGTCTTTATCCGAGTGGCCATAGGATAATGCTGTGAAACAAGCCGTGTGACAAGATACTATGGTGGGTGCACCCTTTGCCTCATCCATTTCATCCTTCATAATCACCAATCCATTTCCATTAACCACCAATCTATTTCCATTAATCATTTCAATCAATCGCCTATCGTCCATCCCATTAATACAACATTACACTTACAACACCGCACACTAAAAAATTCAAATAATACACTCTCCTCCACCTAGCACAAAAAAATCTAAAAATCAAATAATTCAATAGAACCTGAAATGATGCCCCTGGGGACATAAAAACCTGGAATGTGGCAGTGATGGGTTCAAATTCAAAAATACAAAATATCATAAAAGCTAGGTGGTAGTGACGAGTAACTAAGGCGCCTATTCTGAAAACACGCACACTTACAACACTACACAAAATACACCATCATATCCATTCATTTTGTTTTATTTTTGTAAATTTAAAGCTTTTTTAAAACAAGTAAATTTTAATATCTGACTTTTAAGAATATAGATTAATTTATTTCAATTATATCATTTTTGATTATATTATATTCAAGTAATTTTTCAGATACAATAATAATATAACAATTTGTTTTACTAGTAGCTACTATATCATAATCAAAATCTGCATTAATAATAATATCATTTTTTGAACTTGAAATATTTGTTGGATTTTTTGTAGTATCAATTACATAAATTGGTCTATTTTCTAGAAATTCTGTTGGATTATAATACATTTTACTACTATTATAATAAACTTTTTTATAATCTTGATACATTTCATACATAATTCTAAATTTTTCATTGAATATGTCAAAGTTTTCCAATTCATCAGGGTAATAATGACCATTTAGATTTACTCTTATATTTTTTATATACATACTATCAAATTTAGAAGTATCATATAACTGATAATTTGTTCTTGATTTTTGAAATCCAATTATAATAAATTTTGGATTATAAATATTTCTATAGATATTTGTTATATCCAAACTTAAATTCTTTCCTGTAATATTTTTTTGTTCAATGCATTGCCAATGATTAAAATGAAAATTTACTTTTTCAAATTTGCTTAGTTCATTAATTAATTGAATTTTACTTGTTGTTTTGTATTCAATTATAGGAACTCTAATAAAAAATTCATCAACTGTTATTTTACCTTCAGCTGGTAATGTTGCATTATCATAAGTTCCATCAGCCTTTTTAGTTTTCCATCTAAAAATTGCATCATTATCTTGTGATCTAATAAATGTTATATTAAAACCTCCTTTGTATATTGGAATATTTACATTTTCAAAAAATCCTAATCCAAAATGAGATAAATTACCAATTGCTTCAAATGCTTTACTAAAATTTGATTCAAAACCATTATTAATTTGATTTATTTCTGATTTTGAATAAGTTATAGTACCTTTAATTGTACTTAATAGACCAGGATATTCAATTTCATCAATCAATTTATTATGTTTTCTAACTTCAATTTTTGAAAATAAAAATGGAACAAAATTATCAATTAATTTTATATTAGCACCATTATCATATGCAGTTCCATCAGATTTAGTCAATTTACCAGATATATAAAATTGAAATTTAGAAGTACAAAATCCATCTCCAAAATCTATATTAAATTCAGTTTTTTTATTAGGTTCATTTAAATGTAATTTAGATAATGGATAGAAATTTTTGTATTCAGCTCTTTCAATATCATTTATATATTTTTTGTAATCAGCCATTTATTAAGGATAATTTTTTAAATCAAAAGCTTTTTTAAAACAAGTAAAATTTTCATAATTTAATTTTTATGATTTTATAATGTCAAATTTTATTCATGTATCAATTTCATTTTTACTTTTAAAATACTCAATTTCTGTAGCATGATCAAGTATAAATTTTGCTGATATTTTTTTATGTTCTAAAATTAATTCCCAATTTAATGTAAAAGCATAATCATGAATGAAATATTCAGTTAAATCTTGATATTTACAAATCAAATCAATATAATCTTTTAGTTGATAATTTATGAATTCAGTAATAAAATCTATAGTTAAATTTTGATGTTGAGCAATTTTTTGCCAATTTAATTTATTTTGAAACAATCTCATCATATTAATACTCAATTCATATTTTTCAGAAATATCATCCCAATCATCTTTGTTTAATTGATTTTGGTTTCTGATAATGAATAAATCAAATGAACTGTATAGAGCCATTTATTAGGGAGAAAATTTTGTAAAACAACTTTTCTTTGAATTACAAATACAACATTTTGATTTAATTATATTTATATTTTTTAATTTTATTATCTGAATATCTTTAGAATTAGTTTTTTGTTTACATTTAAGACAATAAATCAACTCCATTTATATAAAATAAATTATTGTAATTTATCTATATCTCCTTTAATTAGTATTATTTCAGCATTTAATTCTTTTATTGATTTATTGACTCCATCAAATAGAAATTTTAGTTCTTTTTCTAATTTTTCTTCTAAATTTTCAACATGTTTTCCAATATTAATTAAAAATTCTAAAATTTTATTTAAATCTTTTTTAGTTTCTGAATAATCACTACCAATTTCAATAATTGAATCTAAAACTTCATCTAATTCTGACTTAACTATAACATCATATTTATTTATACTTGGTTTTACATTAACAATTCTTTTACCATTAATATTTATATAATTTTTTGATAAACCAATAGCATTTACTAAATTTTCAGTCTTTTTTACATGACTTTTAAAACTTTTACTAAAATTATTAAAAAATGTATTTAATTTGGAATTTATATAATCTTCTTTAATATTAATTGGATGTTTTTTCTGTCTTCCAAACAGATCAAATATATTTTGTGAATCCATATTTATTAAGGATTAATTTATTTATTATGTTATCAAATTTTTTATTTTTATTTAATTCATTTAATATAAAAATACATAAATGACCACAAATTGGTGGATCATTATAATTTTGAATTTGATTATCATTATAAAATATATTATCTTTTCCTAAATATTTAACTAATTCTATTGGTGGTTTATTAACTATATTTCCATATGAATCAAAATAATATTTAATTTTATCTTTTTTATAATAACAAACCCAATGAGTTCCATTTCCATCAAATGAATCTAAATTTATAATTCCACATTCAAATTTATTAACTTTATTAGGTAATATATCTCTCATAAATACACCTCTAAAATATTTTATATTTTTACACAATTTTTCTAATTCACCTAATGTTAGTGGTTCAAAATTTTTTTATAATTTTGTTTCATATATTTTAATGTTTTTTTATCTAAACCAGATCCTTCTACATTTTTTAATTCATGATCTAACCAATCAACAAAATTTCTAAATTTAGGAATTATAGATTCTTTTACTACTTTTGCTCCCTTTCTAACATTTGGTGTATAATTTTTAACTATAGGTATATTATCAGCAAAATCTAAAATTTCTTTTAGTAATCCACCATTTTTTATTTCTTTTAATTGATTATATGAAAATTCAAATCTTAATCCTTTATTTAATTTTTTATGTTTATTTAGTTTATTAATTTGTCTTTTAGATAATAATATAATATCTTTTCCATTTTCATTAAATTGATCAATATTAAATTGAATTATAACTGATCTTTTATTTTTAAATGCTAATTTTATTTTTGATTTTTGATTATCTGTCAAGTTTATATTTGTTTTTTCCATTTATTAAGAAAAAAATTTATAGTTTTTTTATAATATAGATTAACTTAATTAATGAAAAATTTTATTAAAATTTTAATCCTACTTCTAAACCCATACCAAATTTTCTTTTCATCCACATAGAACCTGATGTTGGTAATGCAACTAATCTTTCACCAATTCCATAATCATTTGATGTTACTATATCCCATGCTTTATCTTGTAAAATTTAATCAGCTATTTCATTTCTAGATTTTGTATCTTTATGATCTCTATAAAATAAATCATGTTCTTTAGCAGCTTTATCTAAATCATTTATTCCAGGATCACCTCTTTTTACTCTTTTATTTAATTTAGTTCCAGGCCCTAGATATTGATAACCAGGTACATGTAATTCAAAAGGTAAATTATTTATAACATCATTTAAAATACCTGATCCATCTTTTAATAATGGTGATGAAATATTTGCCAAAATTCTTTTTAAATACTTAATTCCTTCAGGTTTTTCAATTAATTCATCTAATTTATTTGATATAAAGTCTTTAATTGCTTTCTTTTCATTTAAAAAATTATTATTACCAGCTTTTTCTTGTGCATATATATAATTAATAATATTATCTAATTTATTTAAATCATCTATAAATCTATATTCAATTTTATTTTCTGTATATTGTCTGATTCCTGAACCTTCAATTTCCCCTTTTAATTCCCAAATATGTTTAATTAAATTAATATATTTATCACCTTTACTAGATTTTGGTTTTTTACTATTTGGATCATTATTTTTATAAATTGAATTAGTTTCCCATAAAATCTTTGAATAATTATTTAAATCATCTTGTGTATATAAATTATTATCTGGTTTCTTTTCATAAGTTAACAATCTCCATAATTCATGTGTTCCATTATATTTTTTATCATCAATTATTAAATCATCATTATCAATTACAGTTATTTTATCACCAATCATAAATGATTTTTTATGTTTATTCCAATATAAACCAAATTTATCATCTTTTGTTCTTGGTAAATATTTTTGTGCTAATGGACCAATAATTTTATCTAATGTTTGAGGTGAAATTAAGTTTGGGTCAATAAATGTCGATTCTTCTTGAATTATTGGCTGTCTGATTGGTCTAAATGGAGTACTTGAAGGTAAATTTAATTCTTCAGTTTCTGGTATTGATATATTAGCAAAATTATTAACAACAGGTACCAATTCCATTAGGTTTTTATTTTCATTTAAGACTTCACCAATTTTATTTTCAACTTTACCAATCGCTGATGTTATAGGTTCATATGCTTTTTGTTTAATTTTTTCATAATTATCTTCAATTTTAATTTGATTTTTAAATTCTTTTATTAATTTTTTCTCAATATCATCTAATTTTTTAGCTTCATTAACAGATATCTTATCCATTTATTACAAAGAAAAATTTAGGTTCAACACAAATCATGTTAACATAAACACAAATCATGTTAACACAAAAACAAATCATGTTAACACAAACACAAATCATATTAACACAAAACATAAATCATGTTAACACAAGCACAAATCATGTTAACATAAACATAAATCATGTTAACACAAATACAAATCATGTTAAACACAATTTATTTTACTTTATTTCTGTAATTTTCATTAAATATATAAATACTAATGAAATAAATAATACTAATAAAATAAATATTCTATCAATTATTGACTCAAATATACAACAAGCCATTATCATTATTTAATATCAGAAAAATTTTTCATATATTTTCCATCATTTGATTTTTTCAATAAATTAATAGTTAAAAATCCATAGTCTTCTTTCCAACAATCATTACAAATAGTTTTAAATTTATCAAATTTCATATCTGATACAACAAAATTATTATATATTTTTTTCATATAATATTCATTTTGTTTAAAAATGCATAACATATTTAAATTATTTCTAATTAATTGCATATCAACTTTTGAATAACATTGTGATAAATAAATACATGATATATTTTTATGTCTACCCATTATAAAATATTCTTTAATTTTATCTTGTTTTTCTAAAATACAATCATCAAAAACTACTAATGAATTTGGTTTACATTCATTTAGTGGAATCACATCATCACATGAAAAATGAGAAATTTGTTTATTAATATTTGATTGTATATTTTTAAATCTTTTTTGTAATAATTTATAAGATTTACAAGATTTATAAGATAAGATTTATAAGATTGTTCTAATGATTTACTAAAAATATATAAATTTGAATATGGAATTAATCTTTTGTAAATAAAATTTAATAATAATGTAGTTTTACCAGATCCACTTGTTCCTATAATTAATAATCTAATAGGTTGATCATTTTTATTATTTTTATCATATGATTCTAATTTTATATTATCTTTTTTTTCTAAAAATTTCTCCATTTAAATAAGATGAAATTATTTAAAATAATTGGTCATTCATCCAAACTAGAATTAAGATTAGAACATCCAATACATTTAGATGGAAAATATAGTATTGGTTTAAGTGGATTTTATTCAGATAATTTTATATCAAATATACCAAATGATTATAAAAACTGTTATGGATATTCTATTAAAGATGAAGATGATAAAATTATAGATCAATATTTTGATATAAATAAAGGAAATTATACAATTGAAGAATTAAAAAATATTTTTATTAATAGTTTAATAGAATTTAAAAAGAAAATTAATAAATTTGATGAAAATGATTTTATACTGAAAAATGATGGACCATATATTATAATAAAATCTCCTGTTAAAATTATAGTTACAACAATTATAATTGATTTATTAGGGTTAAATAATAAAATAATTGAACCAAATGTATTAACAAAAGGAATAAAACTACCAAAAATTAGACCTTTTGATGTTATTGAAATACATTGTAATTTAGTTGATCCTAGTTTTGAAAATCATAAAGATCATTCACATTTACATAAAGAATCAGAAATTATATATTCATTTTATCCAAATGTTGAATATGGATCAAAAATTAGTGAAAAACCAAATGAAATTGATTATATTCCTTTAAAAAATATAAATAAAATTCAAAATATTGTAATATCTATTCAAGATAGTGATGGAAATCTAATAAATAATGAAAATATTAAAAGTATTGTATATTTAAGATTAAAACAAAATTTGTAATATAAAATTTGTCTACATAAATAATAAAACAATTGATTGAATTACAATAATTTTATATTTAATAATAAATTAATTGTATTTAGTAAACAAAATAATCCTTGGTTTAAAGTAAAAGATATTTGTAATATTTTAAAATATAAAAATTCTAGAAAAGTTTTAATTGATAATGTAAAAGAAAAATATATAAAACTTAAAAAATATCAAGTGTAACCAACAGTTACACTTACATAATGATGATAAATTAATTTACATAAAAATTATAGGTGTCACAAATTAAGACACCCTAGAAATTGATGTACAAACATGTTTTCAGATGCCCTAAAACAGGGCGTCAATAAAATAGATAATAAAACAATATTTATTAATGAATCTGGTTTATATTCATTAATTTTAAAATCAAAAAAGGTAGATAAACAATAAGGATAAATATAGATGGTGATAAATTAAAATTCATAGATTTTTTAGAGGGGACAATTTGTCCCCCCTATCATATAATGAAAAACGTACAAAACTTATTAAAATTAGGTAGGACCCAAAATGGGTCCCACATAAATTATAATATTTATTTTAAAAAATTTTAAAGGAGGTAACCTTATTATACAATAAAAACTTAAGGGTAACAAAACGTTACCCTCCTTAAACATTCAAAAGATATTTATAAAGATAATAAATTATATACAAATTTGAGACCCGTCTTAAAGACGGGTCTTACTTATAATGATAATAAAGTAAAATTTATAGATATTTTTAGGGGAGGCGATCTGTCCCCCCTATCATATAATGAAAAACATACTATTTTTATTAAAAAATTTTTGTTTATATTTATTAATTTTAAAATTAAAAAAGAATCAAAAAATTTAAAAATAGATTAATAAATATTTTAAATGAAAGAATCAAAACAAATAATTAAACATAAAAATTTAATAATAAATTATTAAATATATTTAAATTTATTAAAGAAAATATTTAAAAATATACATAAATTATAGTATAAATTCAATATCATATGGTTATAAATTATTAATATATTTTGATCATTTTCTTTAAAACTTTCTTTAACATAATTTTTTATTATATTTATAAATGGTTCTATTATAAAATTAAACTTATAATGATATACAAAATAATTTTTATATTTAAAAAGATATATTAAAAATTTATTTGATATTTTAGTTTTAAATAAATATAATTTTGTATCAAAATCATTATTTATTAATTCTTTTGAAACAATTAAAATTTCCATTTATTTATAATTTTTTTTATACCCCCAAGGTAATGTATCAATTTTATTTTCACAAATAAATCTTTTGTCATCTCTATTACTTAAAGCTAATTTATTTATTGTAATTGTATATAGTTCATGTTTAAAACTTCTAATACAAGTCATTTCTCTATATTGTTCTTGATCATCAAATAAACATTTCTTAAAATCATCCATATGTAATGTTTTATCAACAACACTTTTCTTAATTCCTTTACATTTTACAGGATTTTTATTATTATTTTCATAACTATATAATTTTGATCTTAAACCACAATATTCTTCTAATATTTCACCATTTAACTCATCTTTAAATTTATCAATTATTTTTTTATTCTTTTCACTATAGCATTCATGTTCTTTCTTATAATCACTTGTATCAAATTCATTAATATTTTCTTTAATAATTTTATATGGATCCTTTTTAAACTCTATAAAATAACTGTCTGTGTCCATATATAATAACCTTATATTTGGATCAAACTTCTTTAATTTTTCATAATAAAATTGATACATATGTAATTTTGATAAATCAAGTACTGAAAATCCTATATAGATTGGTTTATCAAACTTAACCTTTTCTTTTATCATATGTGAAGCAATACAGTCTTTATCAAATATACTAAATGTTTTAAAATTAGGTTTTTTTGCTTGTTTTAATGAAAACTTTTCGTCACCTAATTTAATATCACATCTATTTCTAACATTTTCCATAGTTTTTCCAAAAACACTATTATTCATCAATTTAAAAAAGTCTTTTTCAAAATCTGATGTTGATTTGGATCTAAATTTGGTATTTAATTCAATATATTTTTTCATATAATCATCTTGAACAAATGCTATAACTCTATTAACTTTCTTTAATTTTAATCCTTTTTGTAGATAATATTTTAAGTTTCTTGAATGAATAACATAATCTTTTTTATCAAATAATGTTGTGCAAAGTTTATTATTATAATGTTCAGGTGCTAATGGTAAATCTTTATGATCATCATGTAATTCAATAGGATATTCTAAATCAACATCTAATATATATCCATATTCAGCATTTTCATCTAATTCTAATATTGTTTCTTCCCATTCATTTAATGTATATGTATTAGGATTCATCCATGTTATATCTTTATAAGGTAATTTTTGACTTAAAGCCCATCCATATAGATTATTTGCATCTATATATAACATATAATTTTCAGGTTTTGTTTTATCATAATTTTTTGTATATTTATTGTTTGCTTTACAATATCTAGTTATACATTGTGAAATACCACCTCTAATACCTTTTTCAATCATTAAATACATATTATAATCACTTATTAATTCTAGTTTAATTTTTGTTAATTTTAACATAGAATCCCAAGCTAATGATGTGATGTTAGATAATGTGCTGGATCTAATTGATAATTTTTCAAACAAACAGATCTAAAATTTTCAAATATATCAGCTAATAATAATACATCCTGAATATTATACAAATCTGAATAATTACCTAATGTTTTTATTTTTAATTTATTCCAAACTTTTATATAATGTTTATAATCATCATCACTTATATTTTCATTAGTTAAACAACTATAAAATTGATCTTTTTCTAATATTTTATCATAGTTTAATTTTTCAACATTATCAATAAATTCACATGGAAATACACCTTTAGAAGTTAATATTTTTAAAGTTTCATTATCATATTCAATTTTATCATTTTCTTTTATAAATTTATTTATATGCTTAAATTCTTTAAGATTTTTAGCTAATTTTTCAATTGATGTAGCCATAAATCTAAATGTATCTACAAATGAGAATTTTATAAATTTTCTAGGTTTATCACCTTCAAATTCATAACCATAACCAGAATTTACTGAATAGTTTATATATTTTTCATCTGTATTAGCTAACAAATCAATTTTACCATATTTTTTAGCTAATTCTTTTATAAACAAATGTGTATCATAATTTGAACTATTATGACAGAATATAGGAATACTTTGAGGGAATTTTAGATTTAAATTACAATTTAAATGTGCAGCACCCCTAAATTTTCCTGTTAAATGGCAATGATCTCTTACTTTTATTCTTTTATCATCATCAAAACCACTATTTTCACAAATATGACAAATATTAGTTTTTTATAATTAATTTCTTCTTCATTAGTTAAATTCATAGGCTTTTTATTTTTTGAATTATATTGTTTGGCTATATATTTTGAAATTTCATCTAAATATTCAAATAATTTATTTGGTACATTTATTAATTCTTCTTCATTTTTTGCTCTATAACAAATAGGTTTATACATTTTATTAGTTACTCTAGATACTAAATAGATTGTAAATCCATATGGTATATGTTTTTGAATTTTATTTGTATATGAGCAATTTGGATTATTTTTACAATTATCAATCTTTTCTAATATACTTTCAAAATCCATATAAATTACATATGGATGTTCAAACTTTTTGTAATAGTTTTTAAAACTTACTTTTTGACCAGGAAATGGCATTATAGGTCTACAAGGTTCTAATGATTTACATATTTCTAAATGATTATTCAAGTCTTTATTTTTGTAGAAATGAGTCAAACATCTTCTACGAATATATTTTTTTGTTTTATGTTTTGATAATTGAGAATATACCAATTTATTTAAATCTGTTATTAATATATAATGACAATTATTACCAATTTTATAATATAATAAATCAATTTCTAATTTTACATTATAATATTCAGATATTTGTAATGGCACTATTTTTTTATCTTCATCAATTCTATAAATATTTATTGACATTGATGGATAGTTATATTTAGAGTCAAACGATCTTTTTTCAAATAATTTAATATCTTTTAATGTTATTAAATAATCAAAACCTTTAAAAATATCATCATTTATATATTTTTGATATTGTTTAACTCTTTCAGCATGTTCATTTGGTTTATCAATAGCACATCTAATTGCATAAATAAAACAATATTCATCTTTATTTTTAAAATTTACACAACATTTTTCATTCTTAATTTCATTTGGTAATTCTATATATGATCCAGCATTTAATGAATTATTTTTAGATAATTTTAGATTTAATTCAACACATCTTTTTAATGACCAACCAGAGCCTTTTGATGGTTGATTTAGTTGTTCTCTAACTATTAATTTCTTAAATTGATCATCAATAAAATCATCTATATTTAAAATATCTGAACTTTTTATGCAAAAATACATATTACTATTTTGAATTTCACCATTTATTAATTTTCTTTCATATTCACATTCTAAAGCCATTTGTCCTTTAATATTTTTAAATTTTTGTTTTTCTATCAATTTTTTTATTTCATTTCTTTGAGTTTCTAAATAATCATTAATATGTAAATCATCATTTGAATTTGTTAAAATATAATCTTGAAAATATCCTTTTAATGATGAAGCTTCTTGAATATTTATTATATTTTCTTTTGGAATTGGTCTATTTTTAAAATAATCATTTAATAATCCAATTAATTCTCTTCTAGTTTTATTAACAATTTTAATACTATTTTTAATTGCTAAATTTTGAATATATTTTAATGATCTATATTCTAAATTATTTGGATTTTCTTTAATTTTGTTTAATCTTTTAATTAGTTCATCTCTAGATAAATTTTCATAATTTCTGACAGATAATTTTTTTGCAATTTCATTTAATTTTTCTATATTAAATAATGAATAATTTGTAAGATCAAATGTTTCTTTAATATTTGTTAATTCATCTAAAGTTTTATTTTTATAATTATATATATTATTATTTTTACACCAATGTTTTAATTCAAATATTTTATTATCATATTTTTGTTTATTTAATAAATGTTTAGTTGAATTATAATGTCTATCATAATTTTTATATAATATATTTTTATTACAGTAAGGACAATTAATATTTTTATTTGTTCGTTCCATTTATTAGAAATAATTTTTACTTAGAAATAAAACTCTTAAAAATATGAGAAGTTTTTCCACTTTTTTCTAGGTAATTTATAGTTTAAATTGTATTTTTTCAATCAATAGTCAACTTTTCACAAGTTAATTTAAGTTTTCTAGAGTATTTTTTCAATAAAATCAATAGTCAACTTTTCACAAGTTAATTTAAATTTTCTAGAGTATTTTTTCAATAAAATTAATAGTTGTATTTTCATAAGTCAATTTAAGTTTTCTATAGTATTTTTTCAATAAAATTTAAACTTTTTTAAAACAAGTAAAATTATTATTTTTATCATATTTTTAAATTTTCTAGTTTTGTTATATTTTTGTCATGAATTTTAGTTTCTAAATGTCTTAAATAATTATTAGTCCATTTAATATTTCTTCCACATTCACAAAATTGTGGTTTTAAAAACATTTCTCTAATACATTGTATACAAATTGCATTTTTTCTATCTTTACTATAATGATAATTATTAAAATTTGAAATATCTTTAATTTCTTTACATTTATGACATTGTTTTTCATTTAATTCAATAACTTTAATATTATCATATAATTTTTTATAATACAAATCCTTACATTCTTTACAATAATAATATAACCCATCTTTAGTATTTTTATCTTTATAAAATTTTGATATATCTTTATATAATTTACACCTTAAACATTTCTTTTCCATTTATATAAAATAAAATTTACAAATTGGTTTTTTTCAATTCATATTCATAAAAATTTCCAATAATATCTTCATTATTTTGATCTTTTATACTATATGTAACTGGATTTGTATTATTAATTTTAGAAATTATAAATATTTCTCTAGACCAATTATTTTTATATTTATTAGAAAATGTTGATTTTTTATTTCCAATTCTAACTCTATCATTTATTTTAAATTTTGATTTGGTTATTATTTTTGGTGGTTTATATTTAAAAACAGTATCTAATAAATCCTTTTCATTATTTTTATTTACTTCAATTGGTTTCATTTTAATTGTTGAATGATATGAGTTATTATATTCTTTAACAATTTTTGGTAAAATATTTATCCATCTATAATTTTTATTAATTTCAAATTGTATTTTCATTTTTTCATTTTGTGTTCTATTATACCTTTCTATTATACTTGATTTTTCTTCATTTTCTGTATGATACAATTTAATATCATATTTATTTAATATTTCTTTGAATTCTTTATTAATAAATTCTAATCCTTTATCTGTATGTAAAAGATTAGGTGATTTATGATTAATTTTAATTGCATCATTAATTATTTCTTCAAATGCTTTAGAAACTGTTTTTCCATCTTTTTTCTTTAATGGTTTTGACCAAACATATTTTGAGAAAGTATCTATCACATTTAACATATATTTATAACCATCATTTTCTTTTTCATAATTTTTCATTATAATTAAATCTGCTGCCCATAAATCATCAATACCTAATGTAATTATTTTTCTTTTTAGAAATTTCTTTCTGATTGGAGCATGAATTTCATTTGCTTCAATTATTTGTTCATTTTTAGTTAATTCTTTTTTAATTATAGGTTTAACTTCTTTTTTTAAAATTTTACTTTTATTTGTTTTACAAATTAAACATTTAGTAGCTATTCTATATAATCCATTTTTCATTTCAACAATTTGTGGATTAATATTTTTAGTTTTTTTCTTACACTTGTGACAATGAATTGGTTCATTCATTTATATATAAAAAATATTTTATACATAAATGAATTGATTCAATTCATTTATGTATAAAATATTTTTTTAGTAAATGGATATGTGTTATAGATGTCATAATCAAACTAATTTTACTATTATTGGAAATTGTGTAGGATGTAATATATGTAAAAGAATTATTTATGAAAAAAAGATTAAGAGAAAAAGTAATAAGAATAAACATCTTAAACATATTTTAAGAGAATTTAACCATTTTCAACCATATAAAACACACCAATTAATTAATGAATTATATATTTTATGTATTTCCAATCATTTTGAAATAACACCTAAGAATATAAAATTATTTTTAAAACAAAGGAATTATACAAATTGGATATTTTACTATCAATTTTTAAACAAAATATACAATATTAATTTTGAATTGAATCATGAAGATAAAGAAAAAATTACACTAGTTTTTAATAAATATTTATGTTTTAAGAAAAGTAATATATCATATAAAAAATTATTACCAATGATTTTTAAATATTTAAATATGGATTTTTGTATAAAACCTAATTATGATGATAACTTTTTAACATATCTATCACAAATGAATTTGTAATATTTTTTCCCTATATAAATGGATCTGTTAGAAGAAATTAATAATATTGGAGAATTAAGATTTAAAGAATATAAACCATTAAAAAGTTTAAATTCAAATGAAAAATATAAAATTGAAAAATTTGAAAGAATTAAAGATAAATATGGATATACAATTATTGTTGAATTAGAAAAATGTAAAATACATTTACCAAAAAGATTTACTAATATAATTGATGATAAAACTATTAAAGAATTAAATAAAAAAGATTTAAATTTAATTGTCACGGCTTTTAAGACTTTTGATGATAAAGAAACTGCTTTAGTTAAATTTGAATAATTATTTTAATATAATTGTATTGATAATAAATTTTAAATCATCTTGTAAAAAATTATAATTTTACTGGTTTTAAAAAACTTTTTATTCTGTAAACAATTTCATATAAATTTATGCATATTTATTAAAAAATGCATTAAATTTGCATATTTTTTATGACAATTTGACAAAAGCTGAAAATTGGCCAAAAAAATGGCAAAAATATTGCATAATTGTATTAAAAAACTGTGAAATTTGTTTGATTTTTGATTGTCTCCAAAAGTGTCCTAGGAACCCCATAGTACTATCTACTTATATATATATATATATATATATTTTTTTTTCAAGATATGAAGCCTGAAAACAAAAACGGAAGTCAATTATGTTATAATGTTTACCATTACACATGTGACTGAATAAGCTATGTTCAAGCCTACGATATTTATTGTAAAAACATCATACTTATCAGTCTTACATTTTAATAATTTGTTAATTACACCCCATTAGACAATTTTATTAAATAAAAAAATTGACAAACCGAGGTAAATATACAATTATAAATTCTATGCCGAGTACCATTAGTACAATATAAATATAAAGACACTTCCGGAAACTAGAACGCTTATCAACTCTCTGGTAGTAGCAAAGGATGACCCCACGACGGGCGCTAGCCAATCAAATGCAAGGATTCCGTCTGGACCTTCCAGACGTTTCGGCGGCGTGCCTATAAATTGAGCATCTACCCTTAATTTGGCCTTCTTTTGATCGTTGACTTGAGTTTTTTTTCTTTTTGATCGTTGACTTAAGTGGTGAGAGTAGTGATCTGATTTATGTGTAACGCCAAGATTCTTGGATAAGTATATTTAATTCTTATTTATTTCGTATTTTAAGTTTGTTAATATTAATTTTAAATGAGCCTTGCTTTGCAAAGAAATAACTAAATTAATAACGCTGTAAATTCATAAATTGCTATGCATTTGATAAAAGTTACTTGATATAGTATATTTCGTCAAAAGGGCCGAAAGTGGCGTTTTGCCGGCCCTGAGATCGTGTTTCAAGTTCGAGACGAAGTCGAGAACTTGAAACGATCGAGGCTCTGAAGATAACGTTAATATTTGAATGATGATGAAACGAAATTTTGCATGCTGAAGTTTTGTAGCAATTGATTAATGCGGTGTTAATCTCATGAATATGTATTGTTTTTTTTCAAGGGGAATCATTATTTTTTCAACTAAATATAAGAAATAAAACATCAACTAACAACCAAAAGAACTAACAATATTAACAAGGTGACTTACTATAGCTTCTAAAACCTTCATATGTGTACTGTTGTGTTCAGTTTTGTGAAATAAATTAACCTAAATATCAAGGTTTAGACTTTAAGGGGTTTGGACCGTTTTCCCTAAAAACGTTTAATACTCTCCTGCAAAATGTTCTGACGTTCATACGCAAAAAATCTTATGTTTAAGTAGGGCACATTTTACCCTAAATAATAATAACTGCATTTGTTAACCCTCAGAATTAAAAAAAATAAGTTATAATTCTAAAATAGATATTTCATAGTAAAAGCGAATGATTAAATAACAAATTATTTAAAAATATGTAAGGATTAACGGAGAGTCAGATCTACTTTGAACTGTCTGTTTTTTAATTAACGACTGATGGGACTCTCATAAACTGTTCAAAGCTATCAAAGTTCAATCAAAAGTTCAATTCCCTTTGGGCTCAAACTAAAAAACCGTTTGGTCACCATTCCTCTAAAATTGATCATAATATTTATATGCTTTATTCTAAAATCAACAATAAACTAAAAACATGTAGGGTAGTTTCTATAATGGTTTTCATGTGTTATTGCTCAAAGACATCCAAAGATATATAGAATTAAAAGCTATAAAATATCGATATTTATCTTTCAAATTAAATATTCTTTAATCTTCTTAATATTAGTTGTACATATACTATAGTTTATATACAGTGTTTTAATTAAATATGGAAACAAATCAGTATTTAAAAAATGATAGAAATATTTGTTTTGTGGCATTAATCATTAACAAATATTGCGGACTTTTAGACATCGAAAAAAATGTCAACCCCTTACCAGAGTGAGGGGTTGGGGGCAACTAATTTGTTCAAATAGCAACCTCTATCAAGTGACACAACATTTTTAATAATAATTTATATTGTTTTATATTTATTTATAATTTATATAATAATTTATTTATTGTTGTTATTTATTGTGATTATATATAAACAACTAGCAATTAGTATATTTTAAATGTGATTTTTGTTGTTGAACCTGGCTACTTCAGATCTTACCAATCGAAGCCTGGTTTGGTGATCAAGTTTTAATATTGAACCCCATTGTGACGTGTGGTAGTAAACACACTATTTTTCTACATATTAAGTTTCCAAATAAATATTTCTATATTATTGATTGACACCAGCATTCAATAACAAGAACGTGTAAGGTAAGCCTGCAACAAAGCAAGGTTTCTTGTCTCTTGAATTTAACATGTACTCATTGTCATCAAAATATCATAACTCATCTTAATGGTTACTAAAACATTTCCTTTGGGTTATAGTTGGCTATGATTTATGTTTTGCAATTTACATTGAATATAATGCTATTTTCGTAAAAGAATTTAAATGCTATGATACCACAACAACAAACAACAAACAATGTTTTCTTTTTTACAAAAAAATTGAAGATTGGTATAAAAACGTTGTAATTATATTAGACAAAACAAGATGGCGCAGCTCTAATTAAACTCTTTTACTAAACTGAAGAGCTAAAACATTTCATTTATAGTTAATATTCTTAAAATATTTTCCAATTTTTAATTTTATTTTTTTTAGTTATTTTTTCACAAATAGTAGTCCATAGGCCTAACCGTTAGGGTTCATAGGTAAATGTTTGATTCCCAGAATAACTACATATAACATAAATTAATTAATTAAAACAGCAATCATAAGGTAAAACAGTACTTAAGACGCCATAAGTTGAAAAAATGGGTGTTCGCCCAATGATTTGATTTTTTAACCTTAAACTTGAACTGGTTTAATGTATAATAATTTTAATTAATTAATCTAGTAACTTTATATAATGTGAGAGTAAACATTTACTATAACATATTATCCCTATATCTTTACTCTACATCTTTTCATGAACTCCTTTTTGTGGCCTACTCAAAACATAAATGTATTTGCATTTATGTTTTTTAATATATTTTGATATTAAATTTTATTTGACATGGCTTATTTTATACATTTATAAAGGTTGTCCTTGTTCTCATTAGTTTATATTTATTGTTTTCAGAGTAGGCCTATACATTTTATTAAGCTAGTTTCAAGACTCGGCATGTGTTCCAATGTCACTGTAAACGTCGCCAGAAGCTTTTGCCTTGAGAACTACTATCCGCAGCTCTCTTGTGATAAAAACCACATTTCAATCCCCCAGAAAAAATCTATTTTGAATTGATCATGTATAAATTTTTTTTATTTTTTTATAAAACTTGTTCAATTTCTTTTAACAATACTTATTTTGTTATTTGTGCAATCTTTCTACGACACATATTAACATAACATTCATGTTAAGTAATAAGGCTTTGAAATGAAATAAGGTATGTACTTAATCATATTACTAAATTGAATGGTTTTTATAATTAATATGTGCACAGGTCAAATATAATATTGAATACGTGTCTTACTTATTAAAAAAAATTTTAATAATTATAAAAGAAGGGAATACTGATTACTCAATTTGAAAACAGTATTAAGGTTCATTAGAACGATATTTATTTCCAATGTCAACTTCAATAATTTCCAAAATTTCTTTTAATTAACTAAATGTGGAATGAAACGAGACTTCCATTATTTTGAAACTCAAAATAGTTCAACTTGAATTATTATGCTATGTTATTAAATTAAATGCTTGACAAAATAAAGATGTTCAGCAGGATTTGTTTATCACAAATTTGATAAGAAACGTCTATTTCAATCTCAGGTATATTAATTTCTATAACTATGATAGTATTTTATGATGTGCGCAAAATATTTAACTTGGGTTTTACTGCAAAACTATGGACAAATAAAATGTGAGACAATTTCATTACTTTGGGGGTTTTAAATCAATAATTTAATTGTATCAATATAACTTAGTCTTTTTTATGAACATCTATAACAATTAATTCCTTGTAAAACTCTTATTTCTAATGAGGAAACTCTTGTACATGCAATAAGAAATAGAAATAAAATTAATTACCCTTACATAATTAAAATAATTGTAAAATAATATTCAGAGAAATAAGAAAATTTACATATTTCTAAACACCACGGTTAAAAACAAAGTATTTTTTATTGTTCAGTTGAATAAATCTACGTACTATTAAAAATTTTAATGCAATAACATTTTTTTTTCAAAGCTATAAACAAAACATGTAGTACTAAAGTCACACAATGAAAAACTTAAAGCAAAGTTATAGGTTTTTGTGTCACAATGTGGTTTAAAATCTGAGCTAACTTTGAACTTGATTTGGTTAGCATAATTAGCTAAGAAAATTGTAATAATACAATAATAGTTCATAAAAATTCAAATTACGTTACATAAACCGATGTTTAATACAGGTGACCTAATATACCTCCAGTTAATACAAGAATAACCGTTAAAATGCATGACAATAAATCATAAAATGTTTATCGTCCATTAAATGAGCCATTTGCTCGAAAGTATAAGCATTTACAAGAGTATATTTGAGCTACTTTTATGGTTTTCTATTTATGCACTTAATTATGTCACATAGTAAAAAATCCAGGTGATTGTTATTTTAAATCTTTTATCTTCGTTCATGCATTATTTAAATATGTACTCTGTACATATACGTACATACTACCACATACAAATCTGTACATACACGTATATTCAGGAGTGTTAAATTTCCCTCAGAAATTTTGTTGAGTTACCTCAAAATTAAGAAATAAATGTATCAATAAATTAAGAAATTTCAAATTACTTACAATTAAGTTTCATTATATATATATATAAAAAACTTGTTTATAAGTAGAGGGAAAAAGCCACTTCTAAACCGGAAGTGACGTCAGCTGCCAGGGCAGCTGCAGGGGTCAGATGGTGTCAGCTGCCAGGGCAGCTGCAGGGTGCAGATGGCGAGAGCATATACCCTCAATGTGAAGTAGAATTGGGCATGAATTAAAAGTTAGTTTAAAAGTGAAATTCAACTGTGTTAACTAAACTCTAACAGTTGAACAAAAATTAAGAGTTAGTTGAAAACTGAAATTCAACAGGTATAGCTGGGGGCTTGGAAAGTATGTCAAGGCCATCCAGAGTAAGTTTTAAAAAAGCCTACCCAACTACCACCAGAAATAGTTCAAAGTTGAACTAGTTGGTGATAGTGGGATAATTCATTTGTGCCATGGGAGAGGTGTTTATCGTTTGAAAGTTGGCGATGGAATGAGAAGCGCCGCCTAGGGAGAGGGCTTATGAAATGGCAACCTTCCCCCACTCCTTTAGACCAATAACCGGTCGCCGACTCTATGTGGTGAAACTGAACTAAACATGGCGGCCGCCATGGATAATTCTAACCTCAAACCTTAGCTCAGCTGAACAGAATAGAGAAGGATGAAGTAGGAATTGTGGTTAGAGCACTTATATAAGGAATAGTGGGGGTAAAATAAAAAAACTTGTTGAACACAGTCGATAGGTGTAACAAGTTCAAAATTGTTGAAGTGTAACATATAACGCAAAATGTCATGAATAATACTATCATCAACATTAACCCGCGAGGTTGTTGAAGAGTATAATGGGTTAAAACTGTACCGCTTTCTTACTTTACTTAAATTAGTTTTAGACTTTGAAAGTGAAAGTTTAGAATTATTTTGTAATATGTGTTGTGTTCGCAACAGTTTCAATTTTAAACTTTGCGCAACCATTACAGGAGGTGTGTTATATGTTGAAGTCAAAAGAAGACTGAGAAATAAAATATGTTATAAAGAGATAAATGAAACAGAATGTCATGTACTAACAAAATAGAGTTATAGGTTAGAATTAACGAAACATTATGTAGTAATGAAACACTATGTGGTAAGGTTAGAAGTAAATGAACGTAAATAATGTAGTAGCTATAAGGATGCAATCAACATGAAAGCCAGTAAGTTAATGGTCACGGCGCAAATGAGCAGTCTAGTTTTATAGCCCAGCAGCGGCCCACTTCCCCGGGCAGATGCCCGAGCCAACTACCTGGTTTTTATAGCTTTAGCAATTACTCCGGGCAGCTGCCGCTGATGACCGACTTTCACCTGAGTAGTAAGAGTAGTAGGGGGTTTTGGGGCAATGACCGGAAAGGTCAATGACCCCCCCCCCTCACCCCATCCCCCCTCCCCCCCTCCCCCCGCCCCCCCCCCCCGAAAATATGGAGCCCCCCCCTTCCCCCACTCCTTCCCCCACTCCTCTGGGTCAATGGCCGGTCACTACCTTTCCCTACTCCTTCTAGGCCAATGACCGGTCACCACCGGTTGCTGACTCTATGTGGTGAAACCAGACTAAACATGGCAGCTGCCATGGATAATTCTAACCTCAAACCTGCTGCGCATGCAACAAGTTCTCCGGATCGGAATCAGTCTATGCTATGCGCATGCGCCTAGTCCTGTATTACTCACTTTAGCGCTACTGCACATGGATAATTCTAACCTCAAACCTTGGTTTTGTGTTGTTGCGCATGCGCCGCTCCCCACTCCTTTG
The DNA here is from genome assembly GCA_030545055.2 of Neoaliturus tenellus. Taxonomy (NCBI): domain Eukaryota; kingdom Metazoa; phylum Arthropoda; class Insecta; order Hemiptera; family Cicadellidae; genus Neoaliturus; species Neoaliturus tenellus. The sequence goes on along the minus strand of CM061532.1, from coordinate 610,721 downwards.
CCTTCCTTTTACACTGCTGCGAACTGGACTGGATTGAACACTGTACTGGAGTGAAACAACTTCCCCCACTACTCGAGAATCCGAGGAGCAATACGAGCCTGATCTTAGCGTCAGTCGTCAACAAACTTTCTTAGCGAAAGGTTGTTGGCGACTCAGCAAGAGGTTTCAAATATATAGTAGGCCTATATATATTTGAACTTCTTCTACTACGTTGCGTTTTTTAATGCAATGTGGTATGTGTGTGTGTTTAGTTTTAAGTTGTATTTAATTTAAGAAATAATTTGCGCATTGCGATGTTAGTTATAAGTTGGGTTTAGCATTAAGGTGTATTAATTTTAAGAGGTGTTTAGCATTAAGGTGTATTAATTTTAAGAGGTGTTTAGCATTAAGGTGTATTAATTTTAAGAATAATGATGGTATTTGGTTGTGTTGAATTATTTGGTTTTTTAATAATGATGTGTTGTTAGTTTTAAGTGTTGGTACTACTAATTAATGTTGTTTTGCCTTACAGCTAGATGTTAGGGGGTAGATTCATTGTAAATTCAGAAGTTCCATTGAACTTCACTTAGAAGGGGTGGGACATCCGCAAATTGTAGGTAAGCGGACTAGGTTTTTGCATTTTGTTTAGGAATATAATGGGTATGATTAGCTTGGGTGGGTGTTAGAGTTGCGTTTCTGCATTAGCTGTTCCAGTTTCCCTTTAAATTAATGGTTACGGTAGACCCGGACAGGACCGTTACGGTAGACCCGGACGGTCCAGGGACCTCCCTCGCAGAACGTAACTAGTGGGTTGGGAGTGGGAACCGTTAGGCAAACAGGGTGGTGGGAACAGTATTACTGTTCCCATCACCTTGGATCATTATAAATCTTGAATGATCTTGACCCACTTTCGGAAGGGTCAATGACCCCCTCCCCCCCCAACCTCCCCCCCCCGAAAAAATGGAGCCCCCCCCCCAAAAAATGGAGCCCCCCCCTCCTTTCCCCCACTCCTACCCCCACTCCTTCCCCCACTACTCCGGGTGAATGACCGGTCATGACCTGAAAAATTAAAATGGCTATAACTTGATAACGGATTGACGGATTTGGACAAGCGATACATCATTGAAAAGGTCTATGTAAGACAAACATTTTGGTAAAAGAAGAATGTGGTTATCTTATTTTAGTCAAAAGTTATGCGAATTATTTGAAATAAATACCTTCTCTTTCCCCTTTTCTCCCACCTCCCAGGTCAATAATCAGTCTCGGCCAGCTGCTACCCCTCTCATTTGCATATTGTTATAAAAGACGCACCGACTGCGGCTAACATTTCATTCTGATTCCAGACGTTACGCTGCGAACTTGGAGCCACAACCATGTCATCTCTGCCAACTACAACTTCTACTTCAACTTCTACTTCAACTTCTACTTCTACTTCAACTTCTACTACGGCTGTTACTGCACCTAAGAAAACTCTTCGTCTGAAAAATCCTCCTGACTGGTACAAGAAGCAACTTGGATCCCAACCTTCAACTTCTGGCACTATTCTTCCGCCTACCAAGACTTCTAAACTTCGAAGCATTTTTTCACCGCCTTCGCCTTCTACTTCGCTTTCAAACGACTCTACACCGCCATCAACCATCATGCCGCCTCCACAGAAGCCAGCTCCCCGTCCTAATACCCCTTCATTTGAAACTTTGCTTCATCGTCTTAGTACACCTGTCATTCCACTGTCACCATTGCCTCCTACCCCACCACTTACTATGCCTGAAGACCACACCTATCATAAAACTAAATCCACTAAGCCTACTCCCAAACCTGCTCCTAAGCCTGCTCCTTCAGAGCAATTTCAATTATTACAAGAAGAGCGTCGTAGGGCATTTAGCCGTCCCACTACTTGCCCTGAAGTGCTCACCAGGGGAATTAAGAAAGGATCAGCTTGTGGAAGGAAATGTGTTAAAAACGAAAGTTTTTGCCGTGTACATGTCGTGAAACATCTTTCTGGACCACAACTGACAGAAACCCCCACCGTTGAAGACGATCCTGAAATAATATCCGTCAGAGGAGAGAGGCTTAAGAAAGGTTTGAAATATTTTTTTCTAAGTGTTGTTGACCACCAACACATTTTGGCAAAATGTAACGGCTTAAAATATAAAATTAGAGTTTGTGAGAATTTGTGTAAAGAGAAGAGATTTAACAATTTAGATTCTCAAGACTTTCTCCTCAGGGATAAAAAGGATCGTATTACAAGGTGGGGGCGTAAACAGTAAATTCACTTAGTTTTTTCCAAATTGTTGCTTAAAAAAATAATGGGGGAGAAACACAATGCGTTATAGCGTTGTGTTTCTCCCCCATTATTTTTTAACACTCTAAGTCTCGTGACCTACTAACCTACTTCCATCCAAGTAGTAAGAAAAGTACTTCCCCCCACTCCTTTGGGTCGATGACTGGTCTCGGTCAGCTCCTACCCCTCATTTGCATACTATTATAAAAGCGGAGCGAGCGTTGGTCACCCCTTCATTTTTCTTCTATACGCCGCTCTTGTCGTTTCGTCTCTGCTGTTTACAATATTTCTTGCTTCAAAATGCCTCCTCATCTGAATGAAAATTTCAATTTTTCCGAAATTTCTGATGTTTTTGAACAATCTGAAGACACTTTAAGTAACGACAGTGAAAGTGAAGATGATGAGGACGATGATGATTATACTGTTGAACTTAGTGAAGAACGTAAAGTCATAGCAATTGATCCACAATTTCCATTTGATACAATAGAAAAGTTTATGGCTGAAGCTAATAAATGGTTGGACTCAGGATGTTATGTACGAATTGACTCTTTTATATTGTATGGTGATAGTCATTCTTTCCTTGTCACACCAAATGACAGAGACCGCATGTTGCAGTGGGCACAATCTATGATGGAGTGCTATGAACAAGGTGTGGACACTGGCGGCTATTTTCTTGCACAACTAGTGTAATAACAAAATTACCCTTCCCCCACCCTACACCCTATCCCTTTCAAATCCTATAAAGAAGGGGGAAAGGAGTGGGGATTATAAAATGGTGGGGGAATGTGTATAAATGCAGGTTGTTTGAAGAGACTTTTATTATTGTGGCTTTAGCAGAAACAACATGGAGTTTAAATCTACAGCAAAAATAAGGAACAACATAATAAAGAGAGAAATTCGCAAGAAAGAAAAGATTGAACTTATAAAATTACAACTTATAATTCCTTCCATTGAAATTGGATGTAGCAAAATAAAGACTTTGGTGAAAACTAACGAATATTTGTTACAATTGCTAAAAACAATCGAAGAGTTGAAGAGCAAGAATGGACATTCTACATAGTAAAATTTGAACATTTTAATATAAATAAGTAAACCCAAAAAAGTAGATGTAGAATAGAGAGCGAGGAATAGATCACTTTGTGGTAATGGACTAACATGCCACTTAGTGCTCTATTCCTCGTTCTCGCGTTAAATTGGATTACCTTGACCTATTTGTTCGACTGTTAGAATTTGGTTAACACTGTTGAATTTCAGTTTTGAACTAACGTTTATTTTTGTTCAACTGTTAGAGTTTTTTTTAATACTGTCGAATTTTAGTTTTGAACTAACTTTTAATTTATGCGAATTTTTAGTTCAACTCTAGTTAATTTATGCACAAATTTAGTTTAACCAAGTGTCTGTGCTGTAGCCATTTCCACCTAAAAGTAACTAGAATTAGTTGGGTGGGGGAAAGTTCGTTAAAGCTTGAATATAAAGAAGTATATACTAAAACTCCAATGGGAATAAAGAGCACGAATGAACAATTAGTTTGTAGAAGGTTAATATTTTTGTTCAAAACGTTTGATTTCCTTGGATAATGAAGAAGATGAAATAGTGGTGGGGGAACCGTTATAAAAGGAGGAACATGAGAGCCCATTTCATTTCTTGGTGAAATTTCGAAGAGTAAACATCTCAACATGTATTGTTGCGATAAATGTTCGGAATCGTTTCACGATGAAATTCTATTAGACTGTCATAAAGAACTAATTCACAACAACCCAGAAGAAAAACAAGAACAAGAACAAGAACAAGAACAAGAACAAGAACAACAAGAACAACAAGAACAACAAGAACAACAAGAACAACAAGAAGAACAAGATGAACAAGATGAAATAACTGCAACATCTTCAACAACTTTACCGAATCTACAAGTATTTGCATTACCCGGTAAAGTAGTAATGCATCATAAGATTCAAAATGAAAACTTGAAGCTAGAAGAATTTATTAGAGAAGCAAAACCAATCGTAAGTAAAACTTTAAAAGAAGAATTGAAAAGATTGAACTTTCTTAAATTTAGTTTACTACTAGAAGCTATGTTTATAAATGTACAAGAAGAATTATCACCAAGAGGATTCATAACAAAAAACCGAACCATTATGGAAAGTTCAAACATTGATTCAATAGTAGAAAACTGTATAGAAGAAATATTAACAAAAATTCAGGAACACGAAGGAAGAGGATCCGGATGGAGTCTTACAAGTATTGAAGTATTAAATATAAGAGTTCACAAACATGGATATGGACTAATGGGATCTAGTTACATTCTTTTACCTAAAAGAATTGAAAATACAAAATCTTGTGTTAATGTTAAAAATGAAGACAATGAATGTTTTCGTTATGCAATGACAGCTAAATTTGTACCACCACTTCATGTGAATAGACCTAACCAAGAATATGAAAATCAAAGATTTAGATACAATTTTCAAGGAATCACTTATCCTGTATCACTGAAAGATATATCAAAATTTGAGAAGAAAAATCCCGGTACGTCTATCAATGTTTTTGCATTAGATAGTTCAAACAAAGTGTATCCTTTACGTATTGCAAAAGAAGAGCTACCAGATCATACGGATTTACTACTACTAACGCGAGGAGATGTGTCTCACTATGTGTACATAAAGCAATTTGATCGTATTGTTAATAAGCAGCTTTCTAAAGATCGACACAGGAAGTTAATTTGCAAGAGATGTTTCAATTTTAAACGAGATGGGCTACACTCAAGAGAATGGTTACAAGAGCACAAAAGATTATGTAACAATAATTATGAAGCAAAGATTATTTTACCTTCGGAAAGCAGAGCATTTGTTACATTTGAAAAGGTTCATCATCAGTACCGTATTCCTCTAGTTGTGTATGCGGACTTTGAATCAACACTTGTTCCTGTTGAAGATGAAAATTGTGAAGCTAGAAAAAGTGTCAAGTATCAAATGCACAAACCAAACAGTTTTTGTTTAATGGTTAAATCAACATTATCAGAAGAACATTTAAACAGATATGAGTAGATAGTATCATGTTACTTCTAGGACACTTTTGGAGACAATCAAAAATCAAACAAATTTCACAGTTTTTTAATACAATTATGCAATATTTTTGCCATTTTTTGGCCAATTTTCAGCTTTTGTCAAATTGTCTTAAAAAATATGCAATTTTAATGAAATTTTTAACAATTATGCCTAAATTTTCTACAAAATAAAATTTTTTTAAAAACAAGTAAAATTATCACATTTTATAAGTATTTTTTTAATAAAATCAATAGTTGACTTTTCATAAGGTAATTTAAAATTTTAATAGTATTTTTTCAATAAAATTTGAATTTTTTAAAACAAGTAAAATTAAGGTTTAGTATCAATAATATTGTAATAATTATTCAAATTTAACTAAAGCAGTTTCTTTATCATCAAAAGTCTTAATATCAGTGACAATTAAATGTAAATCTTTTTTATTTAATTCTTTAATTGATTTATCATCAATTACATTAGTAAATCTTTTTGGTAAATGTACTTTACATTTTTCTAATTCAACAATAATTGTATATCCATATTTATCTTTAATTCTTTCAAATTTTTCAATTTTATATTTTTTATTTAAATTTAAACTTTTTAATGGTTTATATTCTTTAAATCTTAATTCTCCAACATTATTAATTTCTTCTAGCAGATCCATTTATATAGGAAAAAATATCACAAACTTGTTTGTGATAGATATGTTAAAAAGTCATTATCATAATTAGGTTTTATACAAAAATCCATATTTAAGTATTTAAAAATCATAGGTAATAATTTTTTGTATGATATATTACTTTTCTTAAAACATAAATATTTATTAAAAAATAGTGTAATTTTTTCTTTATCTTCATTATTCAATTCAAAATCAATATTGTATATTTTGTTTAAAAATTGATAGTAAAATATCCAATTTGTACAATTCCTTTGTTTTAAAAATAATTTTATATTCTTAGGTGTTATTTCAAAATGATTGGAAATACATAAAATATATAATTCATTAATTAATTGTTGTGTTTTATATGGTTGAAAATGGTTAAATTCTCTTAAAATATGTTTAAGATGTTTATTCTTATTACTTTTTCTCTTAATCTTTTTTTCATAAATAATTCTTTTACATATATTACATCCTACACAATTTCCAATAATAGTAAAATTAGTTTGATTATGACATCTATAACACATATCCATTTATTTTAAAAAAATTATACATAAATGAATGAACCAATTCATTGTCACAAATGTAAGAAAAAAACTAAAAATATTAATCCACAAATTGTTGAAATGAAAAATGGATTATATAGAATTGCTACTAAATGTTCAATTTGTAAAACAAATAAAAGTAAAATTTTGAAAAAAGAAGTTAAACCTATAATTAAAAAAGAATTAACTAAAAATGAACAAATAATTGAAGCAAATGAAATTCATGCTCCAATCAGAAAGAAATTTCTAAAAAGAAAAATAATTACATTAGGTATTGATGATTTATGGGCAGCAGATTTAATTATAATGAAAAATTATGAAAAAGAAAATGATGGTTATAAATATATGTTAAATGTGATAGATACTTTCTCAAAATATGTTTGGTCAAAACCATTAAAGAAAAAAGATGGAAAAACAGTTTCTAAAGCATTTGAAGAAATAATTAAGGATGCAATTAAAATTAATCATAAATCACCTAATCTTTTACATACAGATAAAGGATTAGAATTTATCAATAAAGAATTTAAAGAAATATTAAATAAATATAATATTAAATTGTATCATACAGAAAATGAAGAAAAATCAAGTATAATAGAAAGGTATAATAGAACACAAAATGAAAAAATGAAAATACAGTTTGAAATTAATAAAAATTATAGATGGATAAATATTTTACCAAAAATTGTTAAAGAATATAATAACTCATATCATTCAACAATTAAAATGAAACCAATTGAAGTAAATAAAAATAATGAAAAGGATTTATTAGATACTGTTTTTAAATATAAACCACCAAAAATAATAACCAAATCAAAATTTAAAATAAATGATAGAGTTAGAATTGGAAATAAAAAATCAACATTTTCTAATAAATATAAAAATAATTGGTCTAGAGAAATATTTATAATTTCTAAAATTAATAATACAAATCCAGTTACTTATAGTATAAAAGATCAAAATAATGAAGATATTATTGGAAATTTTTATGAATATGAATTGAAAAAAACCAATTTGTAAATTTTATTTTATATAAATGGAAAAGATATGTTTAAGGTGTAAATTATATAAAGATATATCTAAATTTTATAAAGACAAAAATACTAAAGATGGGATATATTATTATTGTAAAGAATGTAAGAATGTGTATTATAAAAAATTATATGATAGTATTAAAGTTATTGAATTAAATGAAAAACAATGTCATAAATGTAAAGAAATTAAAGATATTTCAAATTTTAATAATTATCATTATAGTAAAGATAGAAAAAATACAATTTGTATACAATGTATTAGAGAAATGGTTTTAAAACCACAATTTTGTGAATGTGGAAGAAATATTAAATGGACTAATAATTATTTAAGACATTTAGAAACTAAAATTCATGACAAAAATATAACAAAACTAGAAAATTTAAAAATATGATAAAAAAATGAAGACAAAATTTTACTTGTTTTAAAAAAATTCAAATTTTATTTAAAAAATATGATTTAAACTATAAATTACCTAGTAAAAAGTGGAAATACTTCTTATATTTTTAAGAGTTTTATTTCTAAGTAAAAATTATTTTTAATAAATAAAGAATTTCACCCCTAATAAATGGAACGAACAAATAAAAATATTAATTGTCCTTATTGTAATAAAAATATATTATATAAAAATTATGATAGACATTATAATTCAACTAAACATTTACTAAATAAACAAAAATATGATAATAAAATATTTGAATTAAAACATTGGTGTAAAAATAATAATATATATAATTATAAAAATAAAACTTTAGATGAATTAACAAATATTAAAGAAACATTTGATCTTACAAATTATTCATTATTTAATATAGTAAAATTAAATGAAATTGCAAAAAAATTATCTGTCAGAAATTATGAAAAATTATCTAGAGATGAACTAATTAAAAGATTAAACAAAATTAAAGAAAATCCAAATAATTTAGAATATAGATCATTTAAATATATTCAAAATTTAGCAATTAAAAATAGTATTAAAATTGTTAATAAAACTAGAAAAGAATTGATTGGATTATTAAATGATTATTTTAAAAATAGACCAATTCCAAAAGAAAATATAATAAATATTCAAGAAGCTTCGTCATTAAAAGGATATTTTCAAGATTATATTTTAACAAATTCAAATGATGATTTAGATATTAATGATTATTTATAAACTCAAAGAAATGAAATAAAAAAATTGATAGAAAAACAAAAATTTAAAAATATTAAAGGACAGATGGCTTTAGAATGTGAATATGAAAGAAAATTAATAAATGGTGAAATTCAAAATAGTAATATGTATTTTTGCATAAAAAGTTCAGATATTTTAAATATAGATGATTTTATTGATGATCAATTTAAGAAATTAATAGTTAGAGAACAACTAAATCAACCATCAAAAGGCTCTGGTTGGTCATTAAAAAGATGTGTTGAACTAAATCTAAAATTATCTAAAAATAATTCATTAAATGCTGGATCATATATAGAATTACCAAATGAAATTAAGAATAAAAAATGTTGTGTAAATTTTAAAAATAAAGATGAATATTGTTTTATTTATGCAATTAGATGTGCTATTGATAAACCAAACGAACATGCTGAAAGAGTTAAACAATATCAAAAATATATAAATGATGATATTTTTAAAGGTTTTGATTATCCAATATCATTGAAAGATATTAAATTATTTGAAAAAAGATCATTTGATTCTAAATATAACTATCCATCAATGTCAATAAATATTTATAGAATTGATGAAGATGAAAAAATAGTGCCATTACAAATATCTGAACATTATAATTCAAAACTAGAAATTGATTTATTATATTATAAAATTGGTAATAATTCTCATTATATATTGATTACTGATTTAAGTAAGTTAGTATCTAAGCAATTAACACAAAAAAATAAAAATAAAAAATATATTTGTAGAAGATGTTTGACTCATTTCTACAAAAATAAAGACAAAAGTAAATCATTAGAACCTTGTAGACCTATAATGCCATTTAAAGGTCAAACTGTAAGTTTTAAAAATTATTATAAAAAGTTTGAACATCCATATGTAATTTATATGGATTTTGAAAGTATATTAGAAAAGATTGATAATTGTAAAAATAATCCAAATTGCTCATATACAAATAAAATTCAAAAACATAAACCATATGGATTTACAATTTATTTAGTATCTAGAGTAACTAATAAAATGTATAAACCTATTTGTTATAGAGCAAAAAATGAAGAGGAATTAATAAATGTACCAAATAAATTATTTGAATATTTAGATGAAATTTTAAAATATATAGCTAAAAAATATAATTCAAAAAATAAAAAGCCTATGAATTTAACTAATGAAGAAGAAATTAATTATCAGAAAACAAATATTTGTCATATTTGTGAAAATAGTGGTTTTGATAATGATAAAAGAATAAAAGTAAGAGATCATTGTCATTTAACAGGAAAATTTAGAGGTGCTGCACATTTAAATTGTAATTTAAATCTAAAATTCCCTCAAAATATTCCTATATTCTGTCATATTAGTTCAAATTATGATACACATTTGTTTATAAAAGAATTAGCTAAAAAATATGGTAAAATTGATTTGTTAGCCAATACAGATGAAAGATATATAAACTATTCAGTAAATTCTGGTTATGGTTATGAATTTGAAGGTGATAAACCTAGAAAATTTATAAAATTCTCATTTGTAGATACATTTAGATTTATGGCTACATCAATTGAAAAATTAGCTAAAAATCTTAAAGAATTTAAGCATATAAATAAATTTATAAAAGAAAATGATATAATTGAATATGATAATGAAACTTTAAAAATATTAACTTCTAAAGGTGTATTTCCATATGAATTTATTGATAATGTTGAAAAATTAAACTATGATAAAATATTAGAAAAAGATCAATTTTATAGTTGTTTAACAAATGAAAATATAAGTGATGATGATTATAAACATTATATAAAAGTTTGGAATAAACTAAAAGTAAAAACATTAGGTAATTATTCAGATTTATATAATATTCAAGATGTTCTTTTATTAGCTGATATATTTGAAAATTTTAGATCTGTTTGTTTGAAAAATTATCAATTAGATCCAGCACATTATCTAACATCACCATCATTAGCTTGGGATTCTATGTTAAAATTAACAAAAATTAAACTAGAATTAATAAGTGATTATAATATGTATTTAATGATTGAAAAAGGTATTAGAGGTGGTATTTCACAATGTATAACTAGATATTGTAAATCAAACAATAAATATACAAAAAATTATGATAAAACAAAACCTGAAAATTATATGTTATATATAGATGCAAATAATCTATATGGATGGGCTTTAAGTCAAAAATTACCTTATAAAGATATAACATGGATGAATCTTAATACATATACATTAAATGAATGGGAAGAAAAAATATTAGAATTAGATGAAAATGCTGAATATGGATATATATTAGATGTTGATTTAGAATATCCTATTGAATTACATGATGACCATAAAGATTTACCATTAGCACCTGAACATTATAATAATAAGCTTTGCACAACATTATTTGATAAAAAAGATTATGTTATTCATTCAAGAAACTTAAAATATTATCTACAAAAAGGATTAAAATTAAAGAAAGTTAATAGAGTTATAGCATTTGATCAAGATGATTATATGAAAAAATATATTGAATTAAATACCAAATTAAGATCCAAATCAACATCAGATTTTGAAAAAGACTTTTTTAAATTGATGAATAATAGTGTTTTTGGAAAAACTATGGAAAATGTTAGAAATAGATGTGATATTAAATTAGGTGATGAAAAGTTTTCATTAAAACAAGCAAAAAAACCTAATTTTAAAACATTTAGTATATTTGATAAAGACTGTATTGCTTCACATATGATAAAAGAAAAGGTTAAGTTTGATAAACCAATCTATATAGGATTTTCAGTACTTGATTTATCAAAATTACATATGTATCAATTTTATTATGAACAATTAAAGAAGTTTGATCCAAATATAAGGTTATTATATATGGATACAGACAGTTATTTTATAGAATTTAAAAAGGATCCATATAAAATTATTAAAGAAAATATTAATGAATTTGATACAAGTGATTATAAGAAAGAACATGAATGCTATAGTGAAAAGAATAAAAAAATAATTGGTAAATTTAAAGATGAGTTAAATGGTGAAATATTAGAAGAATATTGTGGTTTAAGATCAAAATTATATAGTTATGAATTTAATAATAAAAATCCTGTAAAATGTAAAGGTATTAAGAAAAGTGTTGTTGATAAAACATTACATATGGATGATTTTAAGAAATGTTTATTTGATGATCAAGAACAATATAGAGAAATGACTTGTATTAGAAGTTTTAAACATGAACTATATACAATTACAATAAATAAATTAGCTTTAAGTAATAGAGATGACAAAAGATTTATTTGTGAAAATAAAATTGATACATTACCTTGGGGGTATAAAAATAATTATAAATAAATGGAAATTTTAATTGTTCCAAAAGAATTAATAAATAATGATTTTGATATAAAATTATATTTATTTAAAACTAAAATATCAAATAAATTTTTAATATATCTTTTTAAATATAAAAATTATTTTGTATATCATTATAAGTTTAATTTTATAATAGAACCATTTATAAATATAATAAAAAATTATGTTAAAGAAAGTTTTAAAGAAAATGATCAAAATTATATTAATAATTTATAACCATATGATATTGAATTTATACTATAATTTTATGTATATTTTTAAATATTTTCTTTAATAAATTTAAATATATTCAATAATTTATTGAATATCTAACATAAAAATATCTATAAATTTTACTTTATTATCATTATAAGTAAGACCCGTCTTTAAGACGGGTCTCAAATTTGTATATAATTTATTATATTTATGAATATTTTTGAATGTTTAAGAAGGGTAACATTTTGTTACCCTTAAGTTTTTATTGTATAATAAGGTTACCTCCTTTAAAAATTTTTAAAATAAATATTCTAATTTATATGGGACCCATTTTGGGTCCTACCTAATTTTAATAAGTTTTGTATGTTTTTCATTATATGATAGGGGGGACAAATTGTCCCCTCTAAAAATATCTATAAATTTTAATCTATCCTAATTGTTTTCTACTTTTTTTATTTTAAAATTAATAAGTATAAACCAGATTCATTAATAAACATTGTTTTATTATCTTTTTTATTGACGCCCTGTTTTAGGGCATCTGAAAAACATGTTTGTACATCAATTTCTAGGGTGTCATAATTTGTGACACCTATAATTTTTATGTAAATTAATTTATCATTATTATGTAAATGTAACTGTTGGTTACACTTGATATATTTTAAGTTTTATATATTTTTCTTTTACATTATCAATTAAAACTTTTCTAGAATTTTTATATTTTAAAATATAACAAATATCTTTTCTTTTAAACCAAGGTTTATTTTGTTTATTAAATAAAATTAATTTATTATTAAATATAAAATTATTGTTAATTAAATAAATTATTGTTTTTATTATTTATGTAGATAAATTTTATATTACAAATTTTGTTTTAATCTTAAATATACAATACTTTTAATATTTTCATTATTTATTTGATTTCCATCACTATCTTGAATAGATATTACAATATTTTGAATTTTATTTATATTTTTTAAAGGAATATAATCAATTTCATTTGGTTTTTCACTAATTTTTGATCCATATTCAACATTTGGATAAAATGAATATAGAATTTCTGATTCTTTATGTAAATGTGAATGATCTTTATGATTTTCAAAACTAGGATCAACTAAATTACAATGTATTTCAATAACATCAAAAGGTCTAATTTTTGGTAGTTTTATTCCTTTTGTTAATACATTTGGTTCAATCTTTTTATCATCTAATCCTAATAAATCAATTATAATTGTTGTTACTATAATTTTAACAGGAGATTTTATTATAATATATGGTCCATCATTTTTCAGTATAAAATCATTTTCATCAAATTTATTAATTTTCTTTTTAAATTCTTTTAAACTATTAATAAAAATATTTTTTATTTCTTCAATTGTATAATTTCCTTTATTTATATCAAAATATTGATCTATAATTTTATCATCTTCATCTTTAATAGAATATCCATAACAGTTTTTATAATCATTTGGTATATTTGATATAAAATTATCTGAATAAAATCCACTTAAACCAATACTATATTTTCCATCTAAATGTATTGGATGTTCTAATCTTAATTCTAGTTTGGATTTTTTTTTTTTTTTTTTTTTTTTTTTTTTTGAGGGAGAGGCGGAAAAATGCATTACGCACACAGGTGGCCAGCCTGTAGTGTGGGGCTCCCCTAAAAACGAGTTTACCCACTAAAAAACCTCCTCTACTCTTTAGGAATCTAACCTGGAATTGTTTGTCACATTACGTCAGGCTAGGCCTAAATTTGGCTTACGCCCGTGGGGCTCGCTCCTTATCCAGCCGCTCGATCAAGGGATCTGGGCCACTTCACGGTCCAGATCGGTTTTCTTTTCCAGGAGGATGCCCCGGACGAACTGTGACAAACAATCCCAGTTGCCCTCATCCTCCAAAATCTTTTGGCAGACCGAGTCCACCGAAAATGCACCAAAGATTTGTGTGGCCTCCAGGCGGGGCCCTTCCCAACGGGGACAGCGGAAGAATGTGTGTTCCGCATCGTCGGGAACACCCGGGCAATAAATGCAGTCCGGTGAACCGGTCTTTCCCATACGGTTCAGGTACGACCGAAAATAGCCGTGACCTGTCAAAAATTGGGTCAGGTAGTAGTCCACCTCCCCATGCCGCCGTTCCACCCATGGTTGGACCTGCTTGATAAGTCGCGCAGTCCATCGTCCTCGGGTGTCGTGCTCCCAGCTGTGTTGCCACTGCTGGTAGGTTCGGGAGCGCTCTTCTGTTCTTGCCGTGTCCTTGCCGATCTCGCCTTGTCTCTGATAAATCGCTTTCCTCTCCCCTGCCAAGAGCTTGACAGGGATGACTCCGGCGACCACCAGGACGGCAGGCTCGGACACTGTCCGGTAGGCGGAACACACCCGGAGCGCAGCTTGACGCTGAACCCGGGCGAGTCGCAACCTGTAGCACTCCTTATCTAGAACGCCTGCCCACACCTCTGCCCCGTAAAGAAGCACGGACTGGACCGCGGACATCAACAGACGTCTTCTGCTGGATCGGGGACCCCCGACATTGGCCATCAGCCTACTAAGGTAAGTCACTACCTTAGCGGCCTTGTCCGCTGTACGGAAGATCTGATCCCTCCAGCTTAACTTGGTGTCCACCATAACCCCGAGGTATTTGGCGGCACGAGTTGATGTGACCACCTCCCTTCCCACTCGAAACGGGACGACGGTGTCGATCCTCTTCTTCGTAAGAATCACGATCTCCGTCTTACTGAGAGCAAGTGAGAGACCGTGATCGGACATCCAGTTGTTGACCACCCGCATAACTCGGTTCAACTTCAGTTGGGCCAGCTCAACGTTGCGTGCAGCAATGAGAGCTGCGACGTCATCGGCGTACCCAACCAAAGTGGTTTCCTCAGGCATCTCGGACCTCAGGAGGCTGTCATAGGCAACGTTCCAGAGATCCGGGCCGAGTATTGAACCTTGTGCGGCACCAGAAGTGACTTCCATCGTCCGCGTTCCGTCCCTCGTGTCATAAATCAGGCTTCGAGAGCGTAGATAATCCTCGACGAGCCGCAACAGATATGCAGGAATACGAAAGGTGTTGCGAAGCGCATCCAACATATCGACCCACCTCGCCGAGTTGAAGGCATTCTTGACATCAAGCGTAACAAGAAGCACTACTCGGCGGGAGAAATGGTTGTGGCTCTCGGCTCTCTCCACAGCTCTCTGAACTTCGGTGACAGCGTCGATCGTTGACCGTCCCTTTCTGAAGCCGTACTGACGGGGGCATAAGTCCCCGGCAGCTTCCACGGCAGAAGTCAGGCGGGAACGGATCAGCTTCTCGAACAGCTTCCCAGCCGTGTCCAACATGCAGAGAGGCCTGTGGGACGACGGCAGCTCGGGATCACCTTTGCCCTTGCTGATCAGTACAAGCCTGGCTGTTTTCCAGGTAGCCGGAAACACCCCTTCTACCAAACAGGCATTGTACATTCTCAACAACAAGTCAGCGTTGATTAAAAATACTTTCTTTAAAGCCTCACTGGGAATCCCATCCGGGCCAGGAGCCTTGTTGCTCTTCAGGGAGAGAACGGAGGTTTCCAGCTCCTCGAAAGTGAAAAGTGGAACGTCCTCTACCCGTCCGAAGTCAACCGGCGGTCGCTGTGGATGTTCAGGAAACAACGCAGCGACGATCCTCCCCATGGTGGCGCCCTCCATGATGGAAGGTGGAGAGCGGGCGCCGAGTTTCTGTGTTACAAGTTTGTAACCCAGGCCCCACGGGTCGGAATCAACGTCGTCACGAAGTCTCCTCCAGCTATTCGCCTTGCTCCTGTTGATCGCCTGGCGGAGAGATTTTCTCGCAGCTTTATAGGCCTCCGACTTACGAACTCTGTCTGCGGGAATTCTCGCTCTAGTGGCGGCTCGTCTAGTTCTTAAACATGTTCTTCTGAGTTCCGCAATCTCTTCAGTCCACCAGTAAACGGGTTGTTTGTCGCGTCGGGGTTTCCTTCGCGGCATAGACTGGTCGCAGGCCGAGACGATAAGTTCCATCGTGGATGTTACTAGTGCCTCGGCTCCAGCCTCACCAGGATTCCCCTGCGCTCCCCGAGAGATGACTTCGGTGAACTTGACCACGTCCAGTTTGTTGGTGTTCCACCGGCGTGGCCCTTCCCGAGATGCGGAAACTCGACGATTTGCCTGATCATGCAGGTCAAACACGATGTATTGGTGGTCGCTACCCGTGTAGTCCTCGACAACCCTCCAGCCAGAGATCCTCGGAAGGAGCGACTCAGACGCAAAGGTGACGTCAGGGATCGTGCCTCTCTGCCCGGGGCGCCGAAAAGTAGGTGTGTCGCCCTGGTTGAGGACGACAAGACCGGCCCTGGCGATGAAATCCAGGATGTATTTCCCCCGGGAGCTGGTAGAGGGCATTCCCCACTCGACGGCCCTGGCGTTGAAATCGCCACCAACGACGACATGCCCGGTGGTGCCGAGAACGCACTCCTCTAGGCTATCTATCTTGTCGCGAAAGTCCTGGACGGCCTCGTTGGGTGTGAGGTAGCAACTGAAGATAGTCACGTCCCTACACCGAACCCAGACGAATCCTCGGCCGCGCCCGTGACTCCGCACCAAGACATCCTGTGTATTACGCGCCCAAAATGCAGCAGTACCGAGGCTGTCGGAGATCCAAATGTTTGGGTCTCTGTCCCGATACTGTTCGCTGATAAGGAGCGCGTCAGCACCAAGTTCTCGGGCGAGCTGATCTAGAAGGTTATCAGCTCCCCAGGATCTATGAAGATTGGCCTGGAGGATGCGAATTACCGGCCGCTGCCTTTTGCCTGTTCAAGTGCGGCTCTGAAGGCACCGCACTGACCAGACCCGGGTAAGTGACCGAGGGCACTGGAGCCTGAATCCTTGCAGAGGAAGCAGGATGGGCTCGAGGAACATTCCTTGCGTTTGTGGCCCTGGCCTCCACACTGGAAGCAGTTGGCACTCCTGTCGGGCCCGTTACAGTTTCGGGAGGAGTGGCCGAAACCGAGACAGCGGAAGCATCTCGAAACTACCACCCTCCGTTTGAGCCTGCAACTGACCCAACCGACTCTGAGGTGCTGAAGGCTAAGCAGCTTATTGGCGTGCTTTTCGCCCATCTCAGCAACAGCCATCCTGAGTTGACTTCGGTTAGGCTTTGTCAGCCATACCCTCACTCCATCAGCCGGTATCTCCGGGAGTGCCACCTGGATCGCACGGGTCACCTCATCTTCGGTGGAGAGGGCATCAAGGTCCCGAATCTCGACCGAACATTTCGGTTCTAGGGCCTTGATGGAGCCTTTGTCCCCAAGTGCAGTCTTGAGGGAAGCGGCAAAACCGATCTTGTCACTCGACTTCCCCAGTTCGAGGAGGACATCCCCGTTCTGGGTTCGCCGAATAGACTTGATAACGGTGTCGGTCTCTTCCGGTTTGGCCTGCGATCTAATCTGACCCAGAACATCAGCAAAAGATCGCCCCCCTAAGGGCTTGATCAAGATTGCCTCCGTCCTGGGCTTCTTAGGCCTGGGTTGTTTAGGCTTTCTGACAGACTTGCCAGAGGCCTCCCCCACCGGGTTTGAGACTTGCGTCCGCTCCACCCTCGACGCACTTTTCGAAGCTGCCTCCACTTGCTTCTGCCTCCTCCTTTCTTTCTTAGACAGGCGCGTCTTCCAGCCCCCCAAAGGTGTTGAGGCAGAGTTTGCTGCCAAGACAGGATTAGCCGCCGGAGCAGGAACCTCTGCAGGAGTAGCCGCTGGAATCGCGACAGCGCCCGGGGCGGATTGAGTAGCCTGGACAGGAGATGTCTGCGATGCCGCAGTGACAAAAACCGGTCTCGGCACTGAGTCCACCTCAACAAGCTCAGGGCTTTCCGGCGAAGAACCGCTCTGCCTCTTCTTTCGCTTTCTGGCTTGAGTCTGGGACTCAGCCAGATGAGCTTGAGGCGAAGCAGACATAACTCGGTTCATAACGTCGCGCTCCTGCTTCACTGCCTTCAGCCTGATCTTCCGGCATTCCTCGATTTCGCCAAGGAAATCCTCGAGTTTTGGAATTCCGTCCTTAATCGCCTTGTTGACGTTCTTCTGAATAAGGAGAGCCTTGGCCATCTCCTTCAAAAGATCGTTCATTTTCTTCAGACATGAGTCTTCCTCCTCGTTGGCATCGTCCTGCTGCTGCCGAAGCATTTGCATCTCGAATGCCGGACGAAGAGGACTCTTCCTGGGAGGAATTCCTTGCATCCCGGCTAGAGGTGTTACCGGCTCAGTCACCCCCATACCCAGCTTAACCTCATCCTTCTCCTTTCCGGTTACGGCCGACGATCCGGCGACACCAGCAGCCTTGAACGGGATCGGCGGAGGGGAGGCTTTAATTCCCCCCGTCGGCGTCCCAGTCTTCGAGGTCGGAGACCTCTGCAGTTTTGAGCTGCGCTTAAAGGCGGCCTGCTCATTCTCCTTTAATTTCGTGTTTTGGTTTTGAAAATCCATACTTTTGTTTCACCAGCGCATCGTGCGGCAAGAGGCGGCCCTTCATTGGCCGGGAGCGGGTACACCCTCGGAGGTCTACCCCCCGTAGGAGATAAGACACCCCTACCCCAGGACTCTGGGGCCCGAAACCTCCGTTTGCCCAGCACCGATACACAAAATGTGCCGGACGTGCTGGGGGTCGCACCGTGGCAATGCAGAGTCCGATCTCTGCATCCATGCCGCACTTCCTGACTAAGGTCCGAAGCGGCTGGCTTCTGACGACACACTGGAGGAGACCATCGGCAGTGCGAGGCACACATCAGTCCCTGCAACACAACAGGGACACTCCCAGGACCCCCCAGCGTGCGCCGGTCGAAAGAAGGTGGAAAGACACCCTTGATTCGGGGTCGAAAACAAGAAGGTGAGCAAGGTTAGCTCAGGAAAGAATAAAGACGGTGAGCTAAGACCTGAAAGATGAGAAGAAAGGCCCTAGCTCGGGAAGAACTGTGAGGAGGGTCTCACAGCTTGGCTCAGGTACCCCGGGGTCGCCAAGAAACACCCGTACAGTGGAAAGCCCACTGCCCCTGAGGGAAATTCTAGTTTGGATGAATGACCAATTATTTTAAATAATTTCATCTTATTTAAATGGAGAAATTTTTAGAAAACAAAGATAATATAAAATTAGAATCATATGATAAAAATAATAAAAGTGATCAACCTATTAGATTATTAATTATAGGAACAAGTGGATCTGGTAAAACTACATTATTATTAAATTTTATTTACAAAAGATTAATTCCATATTCAAATTTATATATTTTTAGTAAATCATTAGAACAACCATCTTATAAATTATTACAAAAAAAAAAAAAAAAAAAAAAAAAAAAGATTTAAAAATATAGAATCAAATATTAATAAACAAATTTCTTATTTTTCATGTGATGATATGATTCCACTAAATAAATGTAAACCAAATTCATTAGTAGTTTTTGATGATTGTATTTTAGAAAAACAAGATAAAATTAAAGAATATTTTATAATGGGTAGACATAAAAATATATCATGTATTTATTTATCACAATGTTATTCAAAAGTTGATATGCAATTAATTAGAAATAATTTAAATATGTTATGCATCTTTAAACAAAATGAACATTATATGAAAAAAATATATAATAATTTTGTTGGATCAGATATGAAATTTGATAAATTTAAAACTATTTGTAATGATTGTTGGAAAGAAGACTATGGATTTTTAACTATTAATTTATTGAACAAATCAAATGATGGAAAATATATGAAAAATTTTTCTGATATTAAATAATGATAATGGCTTGTTGTATGTTTGATTCAATAATTGATAGAATATTTATTTTATTAGTATTATTTATTTCATTAGTATTTATATATTTAATGAAAATTACAGAAATAAAGTAAAATAAATTGTGTTTAACATAATTAGTGTTTATGTTAACATGATTTGTGTTTGTGTTAACATGATTTGTGTTTTGTGTTAACATGATTTGTGTTTTGTGTTAACATGATTTGTTTTTATGTTAACATAATTTGTGTTTGTGTTAACATAATTTGTGTTTTGTGTTAATATGATTTGTGTTTATGTTAACATGATTTGTGTTTATGTTAACATGATTTGTTTTGAACCTAAATTTTTCTTTGTAATAAATGGATAAAATATCTGTTAATGAAGCTAAAAAATTAGATGATATTGAGAAAAAATTAATAAAAGAATTTAAAAATCAAATTAAAATTGAAGATAATTATGAAAAAATTAAACAAAAAGCATATGAACCTATAACATCAGCAATTGGTAAAGTTGAAAATAAAATTGGTGAAGTCTTAAATGAAAATAAAAACCTTATGGAATTGGTACCTATTGTTAATAATTTTGCCAATATATCAATACCAGAAACTGAAGAACTAAATTTACCTTCAAGTACTCCATTTAGACCAATCAGACAACCAATAATTCAAGAAGAATCGACATTTATTGACCCAAATTTAATTTCACCTCAAACATTAGATAAAATTATTGGTCCATTAGCACAAAAATATTTACCAAGAACAAAAGATGATAAATTTGGTTTATATTGGAATAAACATAAAAAATCATTTATGATTGGTGATAAAATAACTGTAATTGATAATGATGATTTAATAATTGATGATAAAAAATATAATGGAACACATGGATTATGGAGATTGTTAACTTATGAAAAGAAACCAGATAATAATTTATATACACAAGATGATTTAAATAATTATTCAAAAATTTTATGGGAAACTAATTCAATTTATAAAAATAATGATCCAAATAGTAAGAAACCAAAATCTAGTAAAGGTGATAAATATATTAATTTAATTAAACATATTTGGGAATTAAAAGGTGAAATTGAAGGTTCAGGAATCAGACAATATACAGAAAATAAAATTGAATATAGATTTATAGATGATTTAAATAAATTAGATAATATTATTAATTATATATATGCACAAGAAAAAGCTGGCAATAATAATTTTTTAAATGAAAAAAAAGCAATTAAAGACTTTATATCAAATAAATTAGATGAATTAATTGAAAAACCTGAAGGAATTAAGTATTTAAAAAGAATTTTGGCAAATATTTCATCACCATTATTAAAAGATGGATCAGGTATTTTAAATAATGTTATAAATAATTTACCTTTTGAATTACATGTACCTGGTTATCAATATCTAGGGCCTGGAACTAAATTAAATAAAAGAGTAAAAAGAGGTGATCCTGGAATAAATGATTTAGATAAAGCTGCTAAAGAACATGATTTATTTTATAGAGCTCATAAAGATACAAAATCTAGAAATGAAATAGCTGATAAAATTTTACAAGATAAAGCATGGGATATAGTAACATCAAATGATCATAGAATTGGTGAAAGATTAATTGCATTACCAACATCAGGTGCTATGTGGATGAAAAGAAAATTTGGTATGGGTTAAGAAGTAGGATTAAAATTTTAATAAAATTAATTATATTAATCTATATTATAAAAAACTATAAATTTTTTTCTTAATAAATGGAAAAAACAAATATAAACTTGACAGATAATCAAAAATCACAAATAAAATTAGCATTTAAAAATAAAAAATCAGTTATAATTCAATTTAATATTGATCAATTTAATGAAAATGGAAAAGATATTATATTATTATCTAAAAGACAAATTAATAAACTAAATAAACATAAAAAATTAAATAAAGGATTAAGATTTGAATTTTCATATAATCAATTAAAAGAAATAAAAAATGGTGGATTACTAAAAGAAATTTTAGATTTTGCTGATAATATACCTATAGTTAAAAATTATACACCAAATGTTAGAAAGGGAGCAAAAGTAGTAAAAGAATCTATAATTCCTAAATTTAGAAATTTTGTTGATTGGTTAGATCATGAATTAAAAAATGTAGAAGGATCTGGTTTAGATAAAAAAACATTAAAATATATGAAACAAAATTATAAAAAAATTTTGAACCACTAACATTCGGTGAATTAGAAAAATTGTGTAAAAATATAAAATATTTTAGAGGTGTATTTATGAGAGATATATTACCTAATAAAGTTAATAAATTTGAATGTGGAATTATAAATTTAGATTCATTTGATGGAAATGGAACTCATTGGGTTTGTTATTATAAAAAAGATAAAATTAAATATTATTTTGATTCATATGGAAATATAGTTAATAAACCACCAATAGAATTAGTTAAATATTTAGGAAAAGATAATATATTTTATAATGATAATCAAATTCAAAATTATAATGATCCACCAATTTGTGGTCATTTATGTATTTTTATATTAAATGAATTAAATAATAATAAAAAATTTGATAATATAATAAATAAATTAATCCTTAATAAATATGGATTCACAAAATATATTTGATCTGTTTGGAAGACAGAAAAAACATCCAATTAATATTAAAGAAGATTATATAAATTCTAAATTAAATATATTTTTTAATAATTTTAGTAAAAGTTTTAAAAGTCATGTAAAAAAGACTGAAAATCTAGTAAATGCTATTGGTTTATCAAAAAATTATATAAGTATTAATGGTAAAAGAATTGTTAATGTTAAACCAAGTATAAATAAATATGATGTTGTAATAAAATCAGAATTAGATGAAGTTTTAGATTCGATTATTAAAATTGGTAATGATCATTCAGAAACTAAAAAGGATTTAAATAAAATTACAGACTTTTTAATTAATATTGGAAAATATGTTGAAAATTTAGAAGAAAAATTAGAAAAAGAACTAAAATTTCTATTTGATGGAGTCAATGAATCCATAAAAGAATTAAATGCTGAAATAATACTAATTAAAGATGATATAGATAAATTACAATAATTATTTTTTATAAATGGAGTTGATTTATTGTCTTAAATGTAAACAAAAAACTAATTCTAAAGATATTCAGATAATAAAATTGAAAAATATAAATGTAATTAAATCAAAATGTTGTATTTGTAATTCAAAGAAAAGTTGTTTTACAAAATTTTCTCCCTAATAAATGGCTCTATACAGTTCATTTGATTTATTCATTATCAGAAACCAAAATCAATTAAACAAAGATGATTGGGATGATATTTCTGAAAAATATGAGTTGAGTATTAATATGATGAGATTGTTTCAAAATAAATTAAATTGGCAAAAAATTGCTCAACATCAAAATTTAACTATAGATTTTATTACTGAATTCATAAATTATCAATTAAAAGATTATATTGATTTGATTTGTAAATATCAAGATTTAACTGAATATTTCATTCATGATTATGCATTTACATTAAATTGGGAATTAATTTTAGAACATCAAAAAATATCAGCAAAATTTATACTTGATCATGCTACTGAAATTGAATATTTTAAAAGTAAAAATGAAATTGATACATAAATAAAATTTGACATCATAAAATTAACATAAAAATTGACATCATAAAAATTTTACTTGTTTTAAAAAAGCTTTTGATTTAAAAAATTTATCCTTAATAAATGGCTGATTACAAAAAAATATGTAAATGATATTGAAAGAGCTGAATACAAAAATTTCTATCCATTATCTAAATTACATTTAAATGAACCTAATAAAAAAACTGAATTTAATATAGATTTTGGAGATGGATTTTGTACTTCTAAATTTCAATTTTATATATCTGGTAAATTGACTAAATCTGATGGAAATGCATATGATAATGGTGCTAATATAAAATTAATTGATAATTTTGTTCCATTTTTATTTTCAAAAATTGAAGTTAGAAAACATAATAAATTGATTGATGAAATTGAATATCCTGGTCTATTAAGTACAATTAAAGGTACTATAACTTATTCAAAATCAGAAATAAATCAGATAAATAATGGTTTTGAATCAAATTTTAAAAATAAATTTGAAGCAATTGGTAATTTATCTCATTTTGGATTAGGATTTTTTGAAAATGTAAATATTCCAATATACAAAGGAGGTTTTAATATAACATTTATTAGATCAGAAGATAATGATGCAATTTTTAGATGGAAACTTAAAAAGGCTGATGGATCTTATGATAATGCTACATTACCAACTGAAGGTAAAATAACAATTGATGAATTTTTTATTAGAGTTCCTATAATTGAATACAAAAAAACAAGTAAAATTCAATTAATTAATGAACTAAGCAAATTTGAAAAAGTAAATTTTCATTTTAATCATTGGCAATGCATTGAACAAAAAAATATTACAGGAAAGAATTTAAGTTTTGATATAACAAATATCTATAGAAATATTTATAATCCAAAATTTATTATAATTGGATTTCAAAAATCAAGAACAAATGATCAGTTATTTGATACTTCTAAATTTGATAGTATGTATGTAAAAAATATAAGAGTAAAACTAAATGGTCATTATTACCCTGATGAATTGGAAAATTTTGATATAAACAATGAAAAATTTAGAATGATGTATGAAATGTATCAAGATTACAAAAAAGTTTATTATATTAGTAGTAAAATGTATTATAGTCCAACAGAATTTCTAGATAATAGACCAATTTATGTAATTGATACTACAAAAAATCCAACAAATATATCAAGTTCAAAAAATGATATTATTATTAATGCAGATTTTGATTATGATATAGTAGCTACTAGTAAAACAAATTGTTATATTATTATTGTATCTGAAAAATTACTTGAATATAATATAATCAAAAATGATATTACTGAAATTAATTAGAATGAATTATTACTATTTTAGTCAAATTTATTGAAAAAATACTACTAAAATTTTAAATTACCTTATGAAAAGTCAACTATTGATTTTATTAAAAAAATACTTATAAAATGTGATAATTTTACTTGTTTTTAAAAAAATTTTATTTTGTAGAAAATTTAGGCATAATTGTTAAAAATTTCATTAAAATTGCATATTTTTTAAGACAATTTGACAAAAGCTGAAAATTGGCCAAAAAATGGCAAAAATATTGCATAATTGTATTAAAAAACTGTGAAATTTGTTTGATTTTTGATTGTCTCCAAAAGTGTCCTATAAGTAACATGATACTATCTACTGATATGTATTAACTTCAGAACCTCTAGTATATCGTGGTGAAAATGTAGAAAAAATATTTCTTGATCACTTATATTCAATAGCTGGAAATGCACAAAGATTATATACGAATATTGTACCAATGAAACCGATGGAGGAAGAAGAAGAAATTCAACATGAAAATGCAACTCGATGTTTCTTATGCAAAAATGATTTTACTATTGAGAATTATAAAGTTAAAGATCACGATCACCTCACAGGTTATTACAGGGGTGCTGCTTGTAATAAATGCAACTTGAGCTATCGTTTACCACTATTTATTCCTGTGGTTCTGCATAACCTCAGTGGGTACGATGCTCATTTTATAATACCCGAATTAGGAAGAGACGATGGTGAAATTGATGTATTAGCTGAAACTTCAGAGAAGTTCATCAGTTTTTCCAAAAAAGTTGGAAACATGAAACTAAGATTCTTGGACTCCTACAGATTTATGCCGTCGAGTTTATCCAAACTTTCAGAAAATTTAAGGAAACAAGATTTCATCGAAACAAAGAAGATTGTAAATAACGACAAACTGGATTTGGTACTTCGGAAAGGTGTGTTTCCATATGATTACATAGACAGTTTAGAAAGATTTAATGAAACATCACTTCCGGCTAAAGAAGAATTCAAAAGTAAACTTTATGACATGGACATATCTCAAGAGGACTATGATCATGCATGTAAAGTATGGAACGAATTAGAATTTAGAACATTGGGAGAATATTCAGATTTTTATGTTAAATTGGATGTAACTTTACTATGTGATATAATGGAAGAATTTAGAAATACATGTTTTCCAGCATATGGATTGGACCCTCTTCATTCGTACACTTCACCTGGATTAGCATGGCAGGCCATGTTGAAAGAAACAAATTGTAAAATACAACTTCTGTCTGATATAGATATGGTTATGATGTTAGAGTCAGGAGTTCGAGGGGGATTGACGCAAAGCGTTACACGACATTTCAAGGCGAACAACAAGTATCTGCCCGATTATGATGCATCAAAACCAACAACATTCCTGGGTTATTTTGATGCAAATAACATATACGGATGGGCAATGTCGAATCCCCTTCCATATGATAATTTTAAATGGATAGATCCAGAATCGATTGGAAACATAATGGATATACCGAAGCATGGTGAAACTGGTTACATTTTTGATGTCAATTTTGAATATCCTGAACATCTTCATGATCAACATTATGATTTACCACTTCTTCCGAAGACTGAAATTTCCCCTACTGGAAGATGGCCAAAATTAATGATGACATTAACCGACAAGTCTCGATATGTTGGACACTACTGGATGATACAACAAGCTTTAGACTTAGGATTGAGAATTACAAAAATTAATCGAGTACTACAATTTTCTCAATCTTGTTGGTTAAAACCTTACATCGACAACAACACAAGAAGAAGAGCCACCGCTACATCAAGTTTTCAAAAAGATTTTTTCAAATTAATGAATAACGCAATATTTGGCAAGACTTTGGAAAACAAAAGGAAACATAAGGATATCAAATTGGTAACTGATCCAGTAAAATTACAGAAATTGGTGCAACAACCAAACTTTGGTTCATCTGTAATTATTAATGAAAATCTAGTTGTTATTTCCATGAACAAGAAGTCAGTTAAAATGGATCGTCCTTTGTATCTTGGAATGTCAATCTTGGATATTTCAAAAACACATATGTATGAGTTTCATTATAAGAAGATGGTTAACTATTATGGAAGAGAGAACATTGGTATTGCATATATGGATACGGATGCACTAATTTACTGGATTAAAACAAATGACATGTATGAAGATCTACGCACCTTTATATATAAAGATGATTTCGACTTTTCCGATTATCCTAAGGATCATCCAAATTACGACTATGACAGAAACAAGAAAGTATTGGGAAAATTTAAAGATGAAACGAATGGTGTGCCAATGATGGAAATTGTAGCATTAATGTCCAAACTGTATTCGTTTCAACTGTACATAAACGAGAGGAACGAACATCAAGTAACGAAGAAGGCCAAAGGAATAAAAACTTCTTTTCTTAAGAAGAACGTACAGTTTGAACATTATAAAAGATGTTTGTTTGAAAATGTTGAAACAACTGCAACGTTTAACACTATTAGAAGTTATAATCATCAACTTTTTAGTGTCAAACAAACAAAGTGGGCATTAAGCTACAAAGATGACAAGCGGCATATTTTAGAAGATAAAATTAATACTTTACCATTCGGCCACTACTCTCTAAACCCTATCAACCAGTAAACCTATTCTTCGTTCTCTACCTTCTTCCTTTTTCCTTTCCGTAAAGAAGAGGGGACATGGCAAGCCCAATGCCATGTTCCCTCTTTTTTACACTAATATGAAATGGCCTTGACCTATATTCAAACTATATAAATGAGAATAAACTATTCTATGGATCAGTATTTTTACAAGCGGTGTACAAGCAACATCTGAAGATGGAAAGTGTGAAGGACAAGATTGTAAATGAACTACATAAACCAGCAAGAAGAAGATTTCCAAGAAGAAGTACAATCATTAAAGGAATGAATGATCTTTATCAAGCTGATCTCATTGAAATGATACCGCACAGTAAATTAAACAAAGGATTTAAATATATTTTAACAATTATAGACTGTTTTACTAAAATAGCTGACGCTTTACCATTGAAGGATAAGACTGGTAAAAGTGTTACAAAAGCTATGGAAACCACAATACAAAGAAATAAATTTAAAATTAAACATCTACAGACCGATGATGGAAAAGAATATTTTAATAAAGACTTTGGAGCTTTGATGAAGAAATATCAAATAAATCATTATTCTACAAATTCTGAAGTTAAAGCTTCAATAATTGAAAGATTCAATAGAACATTGAAAGGTGCGATGTATAAACAATTTTCAAAACGAGGATCATACGTGTAGTATGACATATTACCACAACTTATAAAACAGTATAACAACAAATATCATCGTACCATTGGAATGAAACCTATCCAGGTAAACAGTGCTAATGCGAAAATTGTATTACAACGCATTAAAAATAATACAACACCGAAATTGGAAAAATTGCAACCAAAGAAGTTCAAGGTCAACGATAAAGTTCGTATAAGCAAATACAAAGGTGTATTTAGTAAAAGATATCTACCAAATTGGACTAATGAAGTATTACAATTTATAAAGTGCAACCAACTATACCTGAAACCTATTTATTAAAGGATAACAAGGGTGAATTACTTCAAGGTGGATTCTACGGACACGAATTGTTGAAATCAACAGTTGGTGATGTATATCTTGTCGAGAAGATTTTACAAAGGAAAAAGGATATGGTTAAAGTCCGGTGGTTAGGGTTTGATAAAAGTGAAGACTCTTGGATTCCTTCAAAAGACTTAGTATAGTTGTTTAATAGCTCATTGTGTGTTTAACCTTTATACAAGATGGAGATTGTACAACAAAAAGACCGATTTAATATTAATAACATTGATGAATTGACAGTTGACAATGATAAGTTAAATCATGGAAAACATGGTGAATTACTACCAAATACGATAAGATGTCTAATAACTGGTCCTTCAAATTGTGGAAAAACTAATGTTGTTTTTACCTTATAACTAATCCTAAAGGATTGCGTTTTAATAATATATACATTTTTTCAAAATCATTGCAACAACCAAAATATCAATTATTGGATAAAGTACTTGCAAGTGTACCTGAAGTGAATTTTTACAAGTTTAATGCCAGTGAAACAATTATGCAACCAAATGAAGCAAAACCATTTTCTATTTTTATATTTGACGATGTTTCTTGTGAAAATCATGACACAATAAGGAATTATTTTGCTATGGGAAGACATCATAATATTGATAGCATTTATATTGGTCAAACATACAGTAAAATTCCAAAACAACTTATAAGAGACAATGCAAATATGTTGATCATCTTCAAGCAAGATGAAACTAATTTAAAGCATATATATAATGATCATGTAAATGCGGATATGCCATTTGAAAAATTTAAAGAGATGTGTGGCAAAGCATGGAATGAGAAATATAGCTTTCTCGTTATTATGAAGGAAGACGATATTAAAAATGGTAGATATCGTATAGGGTTGGATAAATTTGTATTTATGCGTTGAACTACCGATGCTACATCTAGTTACATGTTGAACTTCACAGTGTAAACATGGTGAATCAAGAAAAACTATTGAAAGAAATAACATTACTCAGTGATTCTATTAGGATGAAGAATCGTGCATTGAGGATGGGTTTAAGTGAAAGAGAAGAATTTCTAGAGACTACATTTAAACCTATTACGGAACCTTTAAAACAGATATCAGAAACCATTAGTAAACCTCGTTATGAAGGGGATGTTTTACTACCAGTTTCTAAACAAGAAGTACAAGCATTAAAAAAAGAAGAAGATGATGATTCATATACAAGTGCTAGTGAGCAAGAAGAAACAAAAGAAGAAGAAGAACCAATTGTTGAAAAGGAAGAAGAACAGCCAAAACCTGAAGCTGAACAATCTATTCCAAATTTAACTCAATTGAGTAGCGATATATTACAACATGGACCTCTTGGAAGAAAATATATAATGAAAATGCTACATGACATGAAATCAAACCCGAATTTGAGTAGATCACACGTATACGGAGCAAGAATTGATGGGAATGAATTGAAGATTGGCGATTCAAAGCTTGAAATAACACAAGACGATTACATCATTATTGGTGAGCATAGATATAAAGGAACAAAAGGATTATATGAATTAATTTTTAAAAACAT
Organism: Neoaliturus tenellus; assembly: GCA_030545055.2. Lineage (NCBI taxonomy): Eukaryota > Metazoa > Arthropoda > Insecta > Hemiptera > Cicadellidae > Neoaliturus > Neoaliturus tenellus. Next base: position 580,615 of record CM061532.1, on the reverse strand, counting down.
ACCACTAAGATATTCATCCAAAGATTTAAGTGTTTTTAAGGAGATTCTACAAAATACTAACGCTCATAAAAGAAACTACTTAAAGGATGGAATGATTAATCGTTCACGTGCAACAAAATATAACATCGTTATAAAAAAGTTGTTTCCTCCACGAAAATTGCCAACATTACGTACTGCACCAGCGGTGAGACAACCACTGAAAAGAAAATCTTTATCACTTATGGATTTATCACTTCTTGAACAACATGGTAAAAAGAGTAAAGGAGATACTTCAACATCTGGTAAAGGGTTGATGAAAAATCTATACAATACAAATGTGATTTACTACAACGACATCAATAAATTGGTTGATAGAATGAGACTATTGCATGAAGCCATGGAAGCTGGTCATACAGGTTTAAATAATGAATGGGTAGCTCTGATTGACGAACTCAGGAATCGCGGCATAATTGTATAATTGTCCGCGGATATATAAGAGTTGCAGGTGTATAATGTGTCAGTTCTAACATGAGCGTCGACAAGTTCGGACGATACTCCGCGTTAGGAGTGCAAGTTGGAGAAAACAGAAAAAGAAGTGGATTACCACAAACACCCAAAGGTGACTATAACATAAATAATAAACGTTTAAAGTTTGTTAAAGATCCAGAAGAAGATGGAGATGCAACAAATTTAAAAACAGTGAAGGAGGAAACATCTACAAGTTTAAAACTTGACAACAACCAACTGTATGATGCAAAATCTCACAGGGTTATTAATGTTGCAAGACCGGTCAACAATGGAGATGTTGTTAATAAAGGCTATTTGCTATCTGCGATGGATTACGCTTTACTGTTGCAAAATACTAAAAGTGGAAAAATGTACAATGCTTTAAATTATAAAATAACTAATGTGGCAGATCCAACTGATGATACAGATACAATCAATAAGCGTTATTTGCACTCTGTAATACCAGAAAAGAAAAAGGATGGATTTTCTTTTTATAAATATACTATAAAGATATTGGATATCCTAAAGAAGAAAGTGATGGTGTTAATATAAAATATATTAAAGATAATTGTATTTTATATAATGATGCTGTTATTGATTGTCATGGAAAAGTGTTGTCCAATCTGAAAGATGGTTCAACTCCATCGGATGCTGCTACCGTGAGACAAATGAATGAAAGCTTGAAGAAAGGAACATCCGCTTTTGTTAAACAAAATCAGGTAGTGTCAAAGAAAGGTGATGAGTTTATGCAAGGAAGTGAAAAGTTTACCTTACTACAACTAAAAAATGACAAGTGGGATGGAAAAAATAAAAGATTGTCAAATATAAGTTTAGGCACGGAAGAACATGATGCTGTTATTTTAACACAAGTGCCACAACTATCAGCTACTGGTGTTAATTTTATATGTAAAGGTAGACGATTAACCCAAGTTAAATCTGGTAAAGATGATCAGGATTGTGTTGTTGTAAAACAAACTATAGTTTTAGATAAAATAAATAACGTATATGATGGAAAAAATAAAAGAATATCTAACATATCAGCAGGAATAGCTCCGAATGATGTTGCTACTATTAATCAAGTTATAGCAACCTCTAAAAACGATCCATCTGTGTATACATGTAATGGTAAACGTATCACAAATCTTTATAATCCTACACATGACAAAGATGCTACTAATATAGAGTTTGTAATGAATCTTGTGGGTAATGTAGTTATTGATATGCATAATCATTTAATTAAAACATCGATGAAACACAATAAAATCGAAGATTCTCAGAGAAACCAATGGATTAAAGATGAAATCATTGATAGATACTAGTAAAACTTATGAATATTTAAGTATGGAATATACAAAAAAGGATTCATTATCATAAAGTATTTCATAGAGTGAAGACGTTGGTTACATAAAACAGCATAATGAAGACCGTATCGCTCAGTCGTCGTCAAGACAGCGGCAAGAGAGGACGTGGTTTAACATCAGCTGCATTATCCCTGCTCAGACGGATTCCAATTGGTGCTGTTGTGAATCGAGCGATAGACGCTTTACCATACGAATTACATCTGCCCGGAGGTTATCAATATTGTGGACCTGGAACTAAGTTGGTAAAACGTTTAGCAAGAGGAGATCCTGGAATTAATAAATTAGATCAAGCTTGCAAAGAACACGATATAGCATATTCAAAGTATAAAGATTCAACAAATAGATCAATAGCAGATAAAATTCTAGCGGAAAAAGCTTGGCAAAGAGTAAAATCAAGTGACGCAAGTATTGCAGAAAAAGCATCGGCCTGGGCAGTAACTACAGCCATGAAGACGAAAGCAAAGTTAGGTGGTGGAAAACGTCGCAGAGGAAGACCTGCAAAGAGAGGCACTCCCAAAAGAGGTGGAAACATTAAAAAAGGACGTCGTAGAACTCATAAAGCAAGTGTAAAGAAGACTTCTGTTTGGCAAATGGTAAAAAACGGAGCAGGTTTATACCTAAGACCATACCGTGTGTACTAAATAAGAAGAATCAATTGATAATTCCAAATAAAGCCTTAACAAATCATCAGTTAAATGATTATGTAAAATGTTTGAAAATACCATTCTTTCGAGGAGTTTTTATGAAAGATGCATTACAAACTAAAATATGGAAAAATGAAACTGGAATAGTAAATTTGGATTCCACCTATGGTCCAGGCACTCATTGGGTATGCTATAAAAAGCTCGGACAAACCGTTTACTACTTTGACAGTTTTGGCAATCTACCACCGCCAAAAGAACTTCAACATTATTTTCGAAACTCAAAAGACATTTTTTACAATTACAAAAGAGAACAACCTAACAATACTGAAATATGTGGGCATTTATGTTTGGAGTTTCTAGCAAAAAGTGTCAGTCAGCTTTAAGATGTCATCGTATACAGTGTCATTGAGTGGAAATTCATCCACATTGAAAAGTACGCTGTTCCCAGCATTGCGTCTATCCAAGGAACGATTATGGGAAGCGGCATTACTTGATTTGACTACCTACAACTCAATTCCCAATGTTACGGAAGGGAAGAACAATTTACTACATTATTATGAAACTAAGGATGCTGCAGGAAAATACTCAGAATTGAAAATAATTACATTTCCTACTGGAGCTTATGAAATTGATGATATAAACCAATTATTACAGAAACAACTCGGAGAAGACAATATCACCGTTAAAGGAAACAATAATACTTTAAAAGCAGAAATAACTTCAAAATATTATATTGATGTCAGCTTGGAACAGTCGATTGGCAGTTTACTTGGATTTACAGATACAAAAAAGAAAATCTTAACTCCTGGAACTACTCATTCAGGTGATTCAACTGTAACAATATTGAAAGTAAATAGTATCGATGTCACGTGCAACATTATACACGGATCATATAGAGATGGAGTTAATCAACATATTTTACATACATTTTATCCAACAGTGGCTCCCGGTTTTAAAATTGTTGAGAAGCCACAAAACTTGATATACCTACCGTTAAACACCAGTTTCATTTCAGACATCGTACTGAACATATTGGATCAAGACGGTCATAGTGTTGACTTTAGAGGAGAAACAATTTCTATACGGATACACATCAGAGCAGCAACATAAAAGTCAACATGGGATTATCATTTAAACCGCAACGGAAGAGTCGGGAGCTCAGTAGCTCCTCAACATTGGAAGAGTTAACATCGGACAACATTCGTTTTCTACAGAAGATTGGATTGAAACTTAACAGCGATGGATATCCTGGATATATCTCAAGGACCAACGTTCGACGAAACACTATGGGAGAAGGAATATCACACGCACAACCCTTACACTTCATCAAAATTAAACAATAACGATGAAATAAGGATCACCATTCAACAACAAGATATTTACACTTTACCGTGTGAAAGTTACTTGTACATCGAAGGACGGGTATTAAAATTGGATGGAAAAACTGCTTCAACAGTTCCTTTTATAAATAACCCGATGGCATATCTTTTTGATGAAATAAGATATGAAATATCAGGGGTGACGGTTGAATCAACAAAAAAGGTTGGTTTAACAACGACATTGAAAGGATTAACATCATTAACACCGCATGAGAAGAATTCAATAGTCACCGCCGGATGGGTTGCCCCCGATAAAGACACTATAACACCAGCTTCCAACGGTCACTTTGATTTTCATGTACCTTTACGATTGCTTTTGGGATTCGCTGAAGATTACAAACGGGTAATAATAAATGTCAAACAAGAATTAGTATTACTCAGATCTTCAACTAATAAGGACTTGATACTTGCAGACCCTGCAACTACGGAAGATAAACTGGAATGGCAACTACAGTTGGATAAAGTTGTTTGGAGAGTACCTCATGTAAGATTGGCTGATGAACATAGAATCCTATTATTGAGAAAGTTGAAATCTGACCGTGATATTGTGATGCCATTCCGAAGTTGGGAATTTCATGAATACCCTACACTACCTCAGACAGAACGACAAACATGGACCGTCAAGACATCAACTTACTTGGAACGAGCAAGGTATATAATACTCGGTTTTCAAACTAAGCGAAAAGATGTTATCACTGCAAATGCTGGTCAATTTGATCACTGTAAAATAAAGAATTGTAAAGTTTTCCTAAACTCTCAATTCTTTCCCTATGACAATTTGAATGTCATGTTCAGCAAAAAACGTTTTTCCATTTTATACGATATGTATGCAAGATTTCAATCGTCATATTATGGAAAAACTAATACACCACTATTATCACCTGACCAGTATTATTCCAAGGCTCCAATAATTGTAATCGATTGTTCAAAACAAAATGAATCGGTAAAATCATCAAGTGTGGATATAAAAATTGGAATGGAATTTGAAGAACCAGTAGCGGATGGAACTTCGGCATACTGTCTAATTCTACATGATAAAATAGTTACTTACACACCGCTGACCGGAATTGTGAAGAATGTACTTTAAGAAGAATTGTACAACGACTGCAAATTTTTGAGGTTAGAATTATCTGCTTCAATTTTTGAGGTTAGAATTTCATTTGTGAAAGACAAGTTGAAAACAAACAATTATGTAATTGTATAAATTTCAAGGATTTTACGAAAAATATAAAAGCGAGAAAATAATTAGTGGAAACTTCATTCTATCTTCAACCGTCGTATGGGAAACATCATTCGCAAGATGAATTCTACTAACGGAGAAGAAAATACACCTCTAATGGATGATAATAGTTCAGATATAGAAAAACAAGTTGAACGAGAAATGGACGAGTTCCTAAAGTTTAACAAACATAAGAAGAGAGAAGAAGAAGAAGCTGAAAAAGAAGTAAAAAGGAAGAAGGTTGAAGTTAACATTACAACCAATATTTTAACAGAAGTATTTCTTCGGGTTATCTACCCAATTTCTTCATGCATGACAAAAAGTATATCAGTTGGAATTTTAAAATCAATGGATTATTCACCAATTGTTATTTTAAATCATGGAAACAAAATGGTTACTTTCAGTGAAACTACTTGGGAATCTCTCATGAAACATTTACATCTTTTGGAGTGCTATTTAAGTAACAACACATTTGGAAGATGAACAAGACTAAGTTTATTGGAATCAAATATTGAAGTTGATATAGTAAAACATCGTGGAGGACAAATTGTTCGCTTCAGAGATTTAACTACCCACAATGTTAAATTATATTTTACTAAAGAAGAATTTTACACTTTAAGTTGTACTACCGGTCCCGTCACCAGATATTTGAAACAACTAATATTTTCAAGTGCAATAATTAAAGACTATCTAATTGATACATTGGACAAGCAACCTTTTGTTCCAATTTTATACGGTCCCGTGGATACTTCAATCTTTAATAGAATACCTCAAGAAGTTGAAATGTGGAGACAATTAAACAACTATCACACCAATTTTAATATCGATGAAGTGGCACAAGAAGTGAAAGAAGAAGAACAATCCTGTCTGTTATAAACGTCGGCTCATTCAATTTTTAAGTCAGTTGTTAATAAGACTTCATCATGAATAAACGGGTTTCGTTTTCTAATGCACCACACATAATGGAAGTTAAAAGAGGTATAATTGAATTTCAAGCTTTCCGAGGAAATGATGGTAATTTTATTATTAAAGAATTAGTAATCTTGGACATGAACACATCAATAGTTTATCATTATTTGTTCAAACCTCCAGTACCATTTAATAGACTAACAACTAAAGCGAAAGTTACAAACAAATGGTTGAACAAACATTTTCACAACTTAAGATGGGATGAAGGTTTCATTAATTATAACATGATGCCGCACATTATGAATCATTATTGCAAAGAGTTTAAAATTATCTACACAAGGGGATTGGAAAAAGCAAATTGGATACAATCATTTACAAGCAACGAAGTGATTAATGCAATAATTGATAAAGATTTCCAATGCTACTTCAACGAACTTTGTATTTCATCAAAAAGTTTTAAACATCGAAGGTCGCAGTGCGCTTTAAAGAATGCCTACCGCTTAAACAATTTCCTTCAACAAAGTGGTGGGTGTAGTGTCAGTAGTGGGGGTAGTGTCGATTATAAAAGTGAGAGCGCTACCATGACGCAGCATGAGTATTACTCTAACCTCCGAAGAGACAACATCTCCGACGGACATTCTTATTAACAATAAGATTAACAACAACATCAAGATGGCATCACAGAACTTACTTCAAAGTTTAGTTGATCAGTTCAACGCTCATTCTAAATCATCAATTCTACCTACAAAGAAATGTTCTGAACTAAAAGAAGAAAAACACTACATCATTCATACGATCAAGAAAATGGAAACTTCAGTAGGTGATGCTATTAATTGCACATTGAGCGAGGCTCCATATACAGTTGGTGATGAACCAAAATTTCAGATCTTCCTACCAAGACGCTTTGTACAACTTCTTCAAAATGAAGATCTTCGTGTAGTTCAACCCGGCGCACTCTATTTGGTTTCGCACGGACCAAGTGGAATCAACTCAACTGAACTAACTATTCATGTAACACCTACTACTGATTAGTTTGTACATAACATTGTAACTATTTGTTTGTAATTGTTTTTCAATAAATATGATATAAAGAAAAAACAAAAAAATTAAAAGAACTAACATATTGTGATGTCTTTGTACATTACAATATGTTGCTTTTTTTAAAAATTCCACGGGATGACCTTGACTCACTTTTGTGTGATTATAAAAACGAAAATCTACTTGTAAAATTCATCAGTCTACGACTACCTTTCGTACCGTACACATCTCGCTCACTCTTTCGCTTAATATAAAAACTAAAAGATGTCTCTCAAAGTCAAGTGTGCATCTTATGATACCAACACCATTACAACTTTTGAACAACTCGAAGATTTAACCAACGAAATGCGAGTTTTACTTACCGGTGGTTATCACTTAATTGTTGATGTTAGTGCTACTAATACAAGGATGTTCACTAAAACAAAATATTGCGATGATGAAATATTTATTTCTACACAACCTACAACTTCTTCATCGCCAACTGGTCAACATAACATCAAGTTCCAAAAGTATTACCAATGTTGAATAACTTTTGACAGACAAAACTACAACTAAAGAATCACGTGATCAATGTGAGTTAATAAAAAGGATGTAATACTTGTATAAATAATCATTCGCTTCTCAGCTCTCACCACGACAAGACCTATTTAAGAAAATGTTGTACAGAATGATGATTCAACTTGATGGAAAAATCTATGGAAAAGATTACAACACTGTTGAACAAATGACTAAAGATATAGATGTATTAGCTAAAGAAGGATACCAAGCTAAATTAATTTTAAAATTTCCTGAAGTACATCCACTATCAATAGAAGAACTAGTTCCTATGGCTAAAGCTGAGAAAAATAAAAAGTCTGAAGAAAACCAAGAGAAACAAACTTCCTAAATTTTAATAATCCTTACACTTGTAAGGTATAATTTTTTAAAACTCCATTTGGATGACCTTGAAATTACCCCCACCACTTTTCACAGTACATAAAACTCGCTATTCAACACTATACACTCTTATTCTTTTACTGGACTCCGCAGCGTCAACATGGAAGAGCAAAAATACAAGTACAAACCTCGTTACTGTTGTGAACAACAATGTACAGATTTAGGGCCAATGATGGTGGATGGGTTAGCTTGTACTAAATGTGAATTCTTCGGATCTTGTTACTGCAAATGCAAAACAAAACAACTACCACCACCGGAATTGCGAACTTTGAAAATATACAAATCGAGATGTTTTCATACATGCTGTCCTCAAAGATGTTTCAAATTTCACCCTCTCGATCTTGCTCATTGTCAACGCACCAAGGTTCATACCAATGATTTTTGTACATGCATGATAAAAAGATGTAAATACAGGTCAGATTGGTATTCCGATCCTGTAGAACTATCAAATGTGTAATTTCAGTTTTATATTCTTTTTTAAAACTTCAATTGGATGACCTTGAGATTTCCCCCACTACTGGTTGTAATTTTTATATAATATTATATTCAACTTTAAATCATTTCACTTCCAACACTCAAACTAACAACATGGAAGCAAAATTTATCAAGTTTGAACATATAATAACTGAGAGGGAGGAGATGAAAGAATTGTTTCAAAACTTACTTTCTATCATGGACAAATATCCTATGAGATGGTTCAGAATTGTGGTTCAATATTTAAATCCTGGTGAGTTATTTTCTTCATCGTCATCATCACAGAGTGAGGAAGACGAAACAACTAATTCAGTTAAAATAATTGAATTAAAAGACAAAGAAGAAGAACTTATCTCTTTATTTGATCATAAGCTCAAGGTCGCCATTATATAAGCCCCCCTCCCTAGGTGACGCTTCTCATTCAATCCCCAACTCTCAAACAATGAACAACTCTCCGTTGGCCCGAATGAATTCTAGTTTTGAAGTTAACTCTAAAGAAGAGTTACAAGACATTTTTAATATTTTACAAGAACTTGTAGATAATGTTACAACCATCAAAATTAATTTGGAAATAACATATGATTGTCCTGTTTGTGATAAGGTTGAAAGTTCGGACGAAGACAATTTACTAAATCTAACTCCTGCACCATCTGACACTACTGATGGTAATAATGAAGAGCAACTTCTTTCCCCCACCACTTCTTTGTAATTCATATTTCCCTCCACCACTTCTTTAATTAACTAACGTTTCTCGCTTTCACTTCTCATTCCGTCTTCAACTTTTGAACTATCAACATCACTAAAATTTCAAACACTAACACAATCATGATGGATATGATGGATGAAGTTCCCTTCGTAACTAGAATGGAAGAGGATAAATTGAAATTGGAAATTAAACGATTAGAAATGGAACGGGAAAACCAACTCGAAATGTTACATTTGTTCAAGCTTTTCAAATACATCATCTGGGGACTCTGCATTTACCGTCTCATCGTCGTCGGTGTTTGCATTTACAACTCTATAGTTCATCACAAAAGTTCAACTTGTTTAAACTCTGCTGTTGCACATTGATTGTATGTTCACTAATAAAATTCAAAAGTTACTTCAACCTATCCTGCTATCACCAACTAGTTCAACTTTGAACTATTTTTGGTGGTAGTAGGGTAGGCTTTTTTAAAACTTACTCTGGATGACCTTGACATACTTTCCAGATCCCAGTTATACATTTGAATTTCAGTTTTAAATTAACTTTTAGTTTTGTTCAACTATTAGGGTTTCAGCTGAACTAAGGTTTGAGGTTAGAATCATCCATGGCGGCCGCCATGTCTAGTTCAGTTTAACCACATAAAGTCGGCGACTGGTTATTGGTCTAAAGGAGTGGGGGAAGGGGTGGTAGGGGGAAGGTTGCCATTTTATAAGCCCTCTCCCTAGGCGGCGCTTCTCATTCCATCGCCAACTTTCAAACGATAAACACCTCTCCCATGGCACAAATGAATTATCCCACTATCACCAACTAGTTCAACTTTGAACTATTTCTGGTGGTAGTTGGGTAGGCTTTTTTAAAACTTACTCTGGATGGCCTTGACATACTTTCCAAGCCCCCAGTTATACCTGTTGAATTTCAGTTTTCAACTAACTCTTAATTTTTGTTCAACTGTTAGAGTTTAGTTAACACAGTTGAATTTCACTTTTAAACTAACTTTTAATTCATGCCCAATTCTACTTCACATTGAGGGTATATGCTCTCGCCATCTGCACCCTGCAGCTGCCCTGGCAGCTGACACCATCTGACCCCTGCAGCTGCCCTGGCAGCTGACGTCACTTCCGGTTTAGAAGTGGCTTTTTCCCTCTACTTTTATAATTTAACATCTAGTTTTATTTGTTGAAAATTATTTAAAAACATAAAAAAAACTTAGCAACATTGGAGCTTTAATGAATAAATATTAATTTTTACATAAATGTAAATTTTTTACTTGTAAGGTCTGCTTGGTTCAAAGATATCTACCAAGATTCCCATAAAAAAAACATTTTTCGACACACAAATAATATCCGAATAGATGTAATCCTTGGAGGATCATTTTTACAATAAGTTCGGATCATAAGAAAATGGCCACGTAGGCCCTAATAACTATATATAATAACTGAAATATTAGTACAGTTATGAAACGTAATCCAGGAGATCAATAGAGATTACACTTCGAAGAAACATCTAATTAGTTGATATTTTCAATCATAACTAATTTTTACTAAAAACCAATAAAGTATTTATACAAGCCAGTAATGGAGAAATTGCGGCCTTGGAGAACCTCCTATAGTTAGAGTCGCTCCGGTCTGGGTATAATGGTTTCAAGGGTCTTTTGATACTTTTACAATTGCACTTTTTATAAAACGTTTTGGAACATCATGAATATCTACTCATCTCAAATAAGTAATTTTAACTATTCAGGTGAACTGGTTTAAACATTTAGAACGAATTCGATACTACATTATATTGAGATATTACATTAGCCAATCATTTAATTTTGTGACCTCGCCAGTTTGTTTGATATGCCGATGATGTCGTCACCGTTAGTTGTGTCCCCGGGTGACCATCATGGCGGTGTGGTGCAGCGATAACAAGTTTCTAATTTCGTTCTCATGGGAATGAAGGTATTGAACTTATATCGTGGAGCATTTTGTCAAGCGCCACTACTGTTAAAGTCCGCAATAATCCGCCTTTTTGAGCAACAGTATACCTAATTTTTCTGAAATGTGATTTTTTTTTGTCGTTGTCTGGTGCTCTGTACCAACTAACTATATTAATAATTTAGGTTTTGAAGGCCACTTTACAATGTATATTGATTCAAATTATACATGAGAAAACCCGTTAAAATGCTTTATTTTAATTAAAACCTTTTTTAGAAATTTCGATTATTATTTAATTGAATTCCTAGAAACATTTTTGTTGAAAAAGAACAAAGGAAGATCGGTGGGAGAGAATTCTCATTTATATACCCCGGCTTTCAAAGAAACTGAGCTTCTCTTGATATCTCCTTAAACTCCATGGAGTCCTCATTCTTCGGAGTTAAGAAACTTAGTTTAGATAAGGGAATTGTGACAGCTATATATTGTATTATGAATCCGATTGGTAGAGTATATTAAAATAATTTTATTTGAAACAGCTTTCATTATTAATATTTATGGTTTTAATTAATAAGAAAAATTTATACTTTATGGTTGGATATTTTGTTCAAAATCCTATCGTCGTGTCATGGTAAAGATTAGATTTATTTAATTCTTGAAAAAAATTAAGTTTAGTTCCCAATTTTCCTTACGTATACGAAGTTTAAAATTATGAAACTTTTATTTTAATAATTAAGGCACTTATCATATTGGCTAATATAATATAATTTTTTTACATTAAAAATTTACTTCTTGGGACCCGATTATCAAAAACAGGGAAAACTTACAAATGGTTAAAAAGTATCACATGTATTAACTTAATAGGTTACTTATCACATGTATAATGATTTAATTTGTTTAATATACACAATGTATGAATCCATTAAGAAAAATATATGCACTGTTTGGGCTATTTTTGAATGTAGCATTAATATGCTAGTGTCATGCGTGCGACTTCCCAGTTGGCCAGACTGAGAAGCCACACTACATGACTGAGGGCGTAGCTCATTAAATGAAAGAGACATGTTAAGATTCAGACCAAATATAATTAACAGATATTAAAATCAACATAACAAACAGAAAATACAATAGTTTCAAACTAATGATAAACAAGAACGGAATTCAACTTATACATATTAAATTTAATGTTAGGGTTAAGTAGACTGGAACTCCAAAAGAAACAATACAAACTTTTAAACTAGAGAAACTTTAAATAAATTATCAATATAATTAGAACCCCCAATTTAGAAAACCCCGTCTAAATTAGACTTACCCCGGGCCCCAGGCCTTGAGCCCCATGGCCCCTCGAACCTAACCCCCCAAACCTATTACACTCACATCACTGCACTAGACACACTCCCCCGAGTCTAAGTCTGCTGACCTATTTAAGCCAGAGCTACCAATAGGTCAGCATAAACAAGCTATTGTTTAATAACAGTTCCAGTCTACTCATATAACAGCAAGCTCAAATACTTCCTCCTTACATTACTGCCTTGACCTCGCCTGAAACTAACAATTTTAAAACCCAACAATCAATAGTTAATAATTAAATAAAACAATATTAATCCAGTTCCCCCTTACATCCCCCCTTCTTCCGAAGACGATGTCCTCAGCGTCTCACATGAAATTTTAAATTTTAAACACAGTTAATTTCCCTACTTATACATTTTACAAATTAAAATATGGAAAAATTAGGAAGGAAAATTATGGAATGGGCAGGACTGACCAAACAATGTCGGCTGGGGTGCTCCTGTTGTGCAGTAGTGCCGTGGTCCATCTACCCTGTCCATCTGCGAAGCTGCGAGTCTCCAAAAACCGCAAGTGTCAGCATCGAACCCTTGGGTCCCCACCAAGCTTGAAGTTCCTGGATCGTCTGCGTCATCAGGTGTATAGATGGTGGTTGTTCCTGGCCAGTTGAAAAAATGCCATGAGCCGGATATAATGTTCCTCCTTTGATGTCTGAAACTCGGCCCAGCCACAACAATGATCGCTCCACGAAGGCCACACAAGATGATGATACTGAATAATCCCCCTGATGAAGTAGTCATCCAAAAATGAAGTCCAGCAAGAATTGATAGGTTGAGGGTAGATCCATGATGTCAAACAGCCGAAGGATGTCTCTTTGGTCAGTTAAGGATGGGAGTCAGCTGAGGAATTCAGGACATTACAAAACATTACTAAAAAAAGTTAAAAAAAACATCTTATTGTACCCCTGACAAAATTTACCAATTTAAAATCCCAGATAAAAAACTTTAACATTACAAACATTTATTGTGGAGGAAGTATTTAGCCAGTGCCCCCATTAACAATATTGATCATAATATTTTACTATAAAACGCAGTTACTCTGAAACATTTAAAAGTAATAAGTTAACAATAGTACCATACAAACAACAGTTATCTTTAAAAAATAATCTCTTGCAAGTCATTTTCATGAAACTTAATTTTTAGCTTAAAATGTTATTCGAGCTGAAAAAGTAACTAAGTAATTTAATTAAAACTCATTATTGACGAGTAAATCTCTTTGAAAAAGTCAATGAAATCTACAAAGGTTTCCAAAAATATCATAGAAAACAAAACCAAAAATGGTTGATAAAAGTTTTTACCTAATAAAAAAAATTTGCTAGAATATATAATGTTCATAAATTACCATACCTAAAACTATTAATAAAAATGAGTACATATAAAATCAATTTCTCACTGATCATTTTACATTCAAACGATTCAAACAAATTAAACAAAATCTTGTACACCCAACTCTCATAATACTTTGCACAAATTTATACAAATCCTCATAAATCATTGAAAGCTGCTACTAATAAAATTTGAGTACATATAAAATCAATTTCACACTGATCATTTTACATTCAAACAATTAAAACAAATTAAACAAAATCTTACAGACTCAATTCTCAAAATACTTTGCACAAATTTATACAAATCCTCATAAATCATTGAAAACGGCTATTATTTATACTCAAACCATAAAAACAAATTTAAAAATCTTATACTCTCAACTCTCATAAATTTTCACATATAGACACACATTTAAAGGAAAAAAAATTGATTTGGGCCCAAATCTTTATGTAAAAAAAAAACAAAAAACAAAAATTATAAAACCTTTAATTGAATAATTCACTCTTATTTGATCAAAAACAAACTGTCTATGTGAAAAATTCTGAGTTTAAATTTTCTATAAATATTATTGAACAGAAAAATATCCATTTATAATTTAAACAAACAAATGTTAGTAAAAGTATCCCTAGTCATGCATTCGACACATCGCCTATTTACAAGCATCAAGAATCACATGCATCAGCAAGGTCAAGTCGACTACTGCAGTTCATCAGCACCAGACTCAGCAGTTCTGACCTGAAAACAGATGTATCAACAACAAATCCTTTGGTCTGTTCGTTCAACTGGTCTTCTAACATTCTCTCCAACAGAGTGACATACTTAAATGATAAAATAAACAACTCCATAGTTTTAACCAAGTACCATTCCTAAAACATATAAATACAGAAATCCCCAAAATTCACTACTCTAAGATCTATTCTAAACTTTAAAAATAAAACTCCTTCCTTATACATCTCCCAAAGCAATTAAACTCTCTCTTCACACATCATTAGATAAAACATAAAACTCCAGCGCCTACCTGTAAACTCAATTAGTCTGCATTTTCAAATTTCTCTGGAAAAACACAGCCTAAAAACTCTGGCTATCACTGTACCTAAAACTCAAAACAAATCATTTCTATAACAGGGGAAAAACATACTCAACTTCAGCATCAACCTGCGTTCTCAGCCTGAAACATAGGCCTACATAAAAAAAATAACACATGCCGGGATTCTCTACCCGACACAAAACACAGTACATCTATTAGACACAAAGCAATCTCTGCTTAAATCACACTGTGCCCTCAAAACACTAAACATACAGAACTCCTGTATAAAACACAAATCGCGGCATGAATCCTCACGTCACATATCAAAACACACACATCGCGGAATGGACCCTCGGGGCACAAAAACACTTATCGCGGCATGGACCCTCGCTCACATTTCAAAAACACCTCAAGAACACAAAATTAAACTTCACTTCACTTGAAACAAACAAACCACTTGCCTCTAAAACACTGACAATGCAAAAGCCCGTATGGCTCAACACAACCACATTAACACGTAACCAATATCTGTCCCACAGCCCGTGCTGTAACACTAAAACCCAACTCTATGCACTATCATAAACATAACTAATAACACCACCTAAACACACTTTACACTTATCATCTTCCAACAAAACTCTACACACCAATCCTGCCCCCACTTAAAACTCATACTAAAAAAAAACTTGGATACCTAAAATTTAATTTTGAACATACTATGATAATAGAAAAAACATGTCCCTTTTTCCAATTTACTTCAAACTGGACCAAACATTTTAAATTTTGAAAAGTAAATGCTTAACCCTTCTGTAAACTGAAACCCCCAAATTTAAAGCCAATTCCAAAGAGCAGTACCAGGATCGAACGTTTTGTAAAACAAAACGTCCGGCGCATCCATCACCTGTCATGCGTGCGACTTCCCAGTTGGCCAGACTGAGAAGCCACACTACATGACTGAGGGCGTAGCTCATTAAATGAAAGAGACATGTTAAGATTCAGACCAAATATAATTAACAGATATTAAAATCAACATAACAAACAGAAAATACAATAGTTTCAAACTAATGATAAACAAGAACGGAATTCAACTTATACATATTAAATTTAATGTTAGGGTTAAGTAGACTGGAACTCCAAAAGAAACAATACAAACTTTTAAACTAGAGAAACTTTAAATAAATTATCAATATAATTAGAACCCCCAATTTAGAAAACCCCGTCTAAATTAGACTTACCCCGGGCCCCAGGCCTTGAGCCCCATGGCCCCTCGAACCTAACCCCCCAAACCTATTACACTCACATCACTGCACTAGACACACTCCCCCGAGTCTAAGTCTGCTGACCTATTTAAGCCAGAGCTACCAATAGGTCAGCATAAACAAGCTATTGTTTAATAACAGTTCCAGTCTACTCATATAACAGCAAGCTCAAATACTTCCTCCTTACATTACTGCCTTGACCTCGCCTGAAACTAACAATTTTAAAACCCAACAATCAATAGTTAATAATTAAATAAAACAATATTAATCCAGTTCCCCCTTACACTAGGTATACTGTTTAATCGTATGTATAACAGTCCCATTGTCTTCATAGATCGGCATTGTCCTATTGTTGTATTGTTTCGTAATCAAATTGATGTAGGCTTAATCGTGTTTGGGTTCATGCAAATGGATCATGGATGTAAGCGTTGGACGGTTCTTTTTGATAAAATATTTGTTCATGTAGATCAATATTTCCCAAGTATATAAATACAAACAATATTTTGACAAAACTATGATCAGTTTCAACTTTATAAATTATGATTGTATAATACTATTTATTTTATCTTATTGAATACTATGATGAAGGTATTAAATCAGGTGTGAGACATTTGCCACAAAAAGGGAAACGCTTTTATCCCTTTTTAAACGTACCTTTGTACACTTTACGACCAAAAGGATTACCGCTTAATCATATATTGATCGTCTTAAAATTAGGTTAAATAATAGCAGCTTAGCAATTTATATGATACAAAAATCTGAAAAATTCTAATAATAATATTGTGTACACCAAATATAAGAAAACTAGATTAAACATTCGGTAAAGCATAAAACATTTACATTTGAAAGTTAAAAACTATTGACACTAACTATAATTTTATCGTCTAATTACTACTTATTATAAGTTAATCGTCAATCTAAATATACGAAACAACAATCCCTACGCATTTTTAAAACCAGAACCGTCATAGTATTCAGAAATTAAAGATTTTTAACATGATTCCAAATTTCCAAAAACTCCCTTTCAATTACGTCGAAATTAATAATCCATCAATTTAAAACTGCCAACTTCTTGACTTCATTTAAAAATCATATGGTTTCATATCGTACTTTAGAATACAAAACTTTTAGTTTTCGACATGTTATATTTGGTATATTTACAATGTTTATTCAAAAATATTGTTTTAGTTTATTGTATGCCTGAAGAAAATAGCTTAATAATTGCCAGATATGTAGTACACTATAAAGATATAACTATATTGGTCTCTAATTACTAAAAATCTAGTGTTCACCACTTTTTACAATCCTAAACAGGTCATTAGTTAGGGCAAAGAATTTGGGAATTTTAACACTATCTATTAACTATAACTTAATTAGGGTCCATTCACATACATGATAATCATTTTAAATGTGGCATGACTGGTACATCCTAAACTACGATATTAACAGACAACAATAAATTAGGAAACTTGCCTCTTTTGTGGAGACCTATAGAACTTAAAATATATGACTAATGAATTGTTTAGATATTTTCCATATTACGTCCAGTTAAAAAAAAAAAATTAAATAACCTATACACCCACATTTTATGGAGTTTCTTATAATTAACACATAATGTTTTAAAATTATTCTTAAGAATGATTTTGTATAATAAAATTTCAAAGTCAGACCTGAATATAATTAATTTGCCATTTTTTTAAATGGTTGACAAATTAAAAAAGGTAAAATTGTTTAGTTATATATATATATATATATATATATATATATTTTTTTAAGTCATTTCGATCCCTCAGAAAATATTTCAAAACTAATTAATGCAGTTAGTTAATGGTGGTTTGGTTATAATGTATAGCAAAAATGTTTAATCTCTTACGCACTACAGGGGCCAAACTTCCATTACTACAAATATTCAAAGTTGTAAAATAAATATTACCATTTTCGCACCCTAAACAATTATGAAGTATCAAACAATGGTATGTTCATCCTGCTTTGGAAATACATTACGATAGGTATATATCACGAACGAATCGTAAAGAAGAGTGGTTCTTGGTGTGCAGTTTCTTGACAAGTGATGTAGGAGACATTTCGGCCGGCGCCACTCAGTGTCTGCAATAAAAGACTGTCTGCGTATGCCACCATCAATCTAACAGTGCTTCAACTCCTCCGCCTCAAACTGGTCAGATGTTCAGCATACTAAAATCAATATAGAAATGGAATATCTCGAATATTATAGAGGTTTCGTGTAAGATTGTTTATCGTTATAGAAGGTTCTTAATTATTTAATCATGAATTAAAATTACCAGTTCAACACCAAAGATAAAAATAAGGTTTTAATGAATAAACTTACAAGTCTCATTGAAGTGTAAAATATTTCTAGTTTTTTTTTTAGACAGGACCCCTTGTTCGTGATATTATTATCAATAAAATAACTAATATCTGAGTGGGTATATTGCCTGCCTTTCAATCAAAAGGTTGCCGGTTAAAGCCTAACAATTAGGAGCTTTTTAAATTATCGACTCCTGACCATGTAGCTATTTGTCACTGGGCTATAAATTAATGATGCTTTCTAACAACTGATCGATGTTAGATAGAAACAAGAATGGAGTTTGAACCATTTCCCATTAAAAACTTTTAAAATGCCACTGTCATAGATAAACACAAAAACTATATATTTTATCATTATATTTTAACTTTTTATCAGAAGTCTTCTTCAGCGGATTTATTAACATTAATAAATTAAGAAAATTAAAATTATTTTTATTCAGACGGTAAGAAAAATTTACGACATTTTACTTATTCTAAGTTCAAACATTACTCCTAGGTAATTAAAAAAAGTGAGTTTATGGCTAAGAACTGTTTATCTTTTTGTGTGTGTATTAAAATTTTTTTTTCATATTACTGGTATGCTTATCGGAGAACTGCTGATGCTTTGATTGGAAATGCAGTTTTGTTGCATGATCATACATTTAGCTTCTTTAAAAATACGACCATTAATTTTATGTATATATAAATGTTGTCTCACACTATTTCATCAAATATTCAATTAGCACATGCTCACTCAATTTATAACAACTAACAATCTGTTTCATTTCACTAAATTTAGTGGTCTTTTAACCAAACGAGTTTGATTAATAAAGAGTTAGAGGGCTATAATAAAATATTTTAATAGTAATTCCTCAAATTCCATTGGGTAAAATCTACTACCGGTGATACAAGTTTACATGATATACGGTAAAGTCCCTTAAACTGAAGACTTTGTGGACATTTTTTATATCCCTCTGATATTTCATAATAATTAATTAGACGTCCCGTAAAGTTAATTAAGAATGTAAATGATTTTGTGTAAATCACAATACCATTAATGTGGCTAACAATATAGTCAATGCACTGCCGGTAAAAGTTTCAATAATATACGTTTATAGTTATAAATTTGGCGTTATAGTCGTGACTTTCCAGAATACTGATATTTTCCTGTGGTATGTAATAATTAATTAGGGTTATTAAAAGTTAATTAAAACATCAAAAACGTCAGAAAATGTCCCAGCAAGAAATTACGGGGTTTTATTTTTTGTTGTAAGCAACTGTGCTCTGCATCCGAGAACTAAACAATAACGGGGGTTTGACTGCAGGATCAATAATACAATTAATTACAATTAACCAAAATTACAAATCAATGGTTCTAGGTGCACTAAACAATTTAATATACAAAGACATTAATATAACGAGTTATACATGGTGGCCGCCCTCAGGGGCAGTGGGCTTTCCACTGTACGGGTGTTTCTTGGCGACCCCGAGGTACCTGAGCCAAGCTGTGAGACCCTCCTCACAGTTCTTCCCGAGCTAAGGCCTTTCTTCTCATCTTTCAGGTCTTAGCTCACCGTCTTTATTCTTTCCTGAGCTAACCTTGCTCACCTTCTTGTTTTCGACCCCGAATCAAGGGTGTCTTTCCACCTTCTTTCGACCGGCGCATGCTGGGGGGTCCTGGGAGTGTCCCTGTTGTGTTGCAGGGACTGATGTGTGCCTCGCACTGCCGATGGTCTCCTCCAGTGTGTCGTCAGAAGCCAGCCGCTTCGGACCTTAGTCAGGGAGTGCGGCATGGATGCAGGGATCGGACTCTGCATTGCCACGGTGCGACCCCCAGCACGTCCGGCACATTTTGTGTATCGGTGCTGGGCAAACGGAGGTTCGGGCCCCGGAGTCCCGGGGTAGGGGTGTCTTATCTCCTACGGGGGGTAGACCTCCGAGGGTGTACCCGCTCCCGGCCGATGAAGGGCCGCCTCTTGCCGCACGATGCGCTGGTTACAAAACAGTATGGATTGTCAACTGCAAAACACGAATCTTGGAAAGGAGAACGAACAGGCTGCTTTTAGGCGCAGCTCACTTGTGCAGAGGTCTCCGACCTCAAAGACTGGGACGCCGACGGTTGGAATTAAAACCTCCCCTCCGCCGGCCCCGTTCAAGGCTGCTGGTGTCGCTGGATCATCGGCCGTAACAGGAAAGGAGAAAGATGAGGTTGATCTGGGTATGGGTGTGACCGAGCCGGTAACACCTCTAGCCAGGATGCAAGGAATCCCTCCCAGGAAGAGCCCTCTTCGTGCGGCATTCGAGCTGCAAATGCTTCGGCAGCAGCAGGACGACGCCCACGAGGAGGAAGACTCATGTCTGAAGAAGATGAAAGTTCTTTTGAAGGAGATGGCCAAGGTCCTCCTAATTCAAAAGAACATAAACAAGGCGATAAAAGAGGGGATCCCGAAACTCGAAGATGCTCTAGAAGAAATCGAGGAATGCCGGAAAATCAGGCTAAAGGCAGTGAAGCAGGAGCGCGATGTCACGAACCGAGTCATCTCTGCTTCACCTCAAGCTCATCTGGCTGAGTCCCAGACTCAAGCCAGAAAGCGAAAGAAGAGGCAGAGCGGTTCTTCGCCGGGAAGCCCTGAGCTTATTGAGGTGGACTCAGTGCCGAGACCGGTTTTTGTCACTGCGGCATCGCAGACATCTCCTGTCCAGGCTACTGAATCCGCCCCGGGCGCTGCCGTGATTCCAGCGGCTACTCCTGCAGAGGTTCCTGCTCCGGCGGCTAATCCTGCCTTGGCAGCAAACTCTGCCTCAACACCTTTGGGGGGCTGGAAGACGCGCCTGTCTAAGAAAGAAAGGAGGAGGCAGAAGCAAGCGGAGGCAGCTTCGAAAAGTGCGTCGAGGGTGGAGCGGACGCAAGTCTCAAACCCGGTTGGGGAGGCCTCTGGCAAGTCTGTCAGAAAGCCTAAACAACCCAGGCCTAAGAAGCCCAGGACGGAGGCAATCTTGATCAAGCCCTTAGGGGGGCGATCTTTTGCCGATGTTCTGGGTCAGATTAGATCGCAGGCCAAACCGGAAGAGACCGACACCGTTATCAAGTCTATTCGGCGAACCCAGAACGGGGATGTCCTCCTCGAACTGGGGAAGTCGGGTGACAAGATCGGTTTTGCCGCTTCCCTCAAGACTGCACTTGGGGACAAAGGCTCCATCAAGGCCCTAGAACCGAAGTGTTCGGTCGAGATTCGGGACCTTGATGTCCTCTCCACCGAAGATGAGGTGACCCGTGCGATCCAGGTGGCACTCCCGGAGATACCGGCCGATGGAGTGAGGGTATGGCTGACAAAGCCTAACCGAAGTCAACTCCGGATGGCTGTTGCTGAGATGAGCGAAAAGCACGCCAATAAGCTGCTTAGCCTTCAGCACCTCAGAGTTGGTTGGGTTAGTTGCAGGCTCAAACGGAGGGTGGTAGTTTCGAGATGCTTCCGCTGTCTCGGTTTCGGCCACTCCTCCCGAAACTGTAAAGGGCCCGACAGGAGTGCCAACTGCTTCCAGTGTGGAAGCCAAGGCCACAAACGTAAGGAATGTTCCTCGAGCCCCTCCTGCTTCCTCTGCAAGGATTCAGGCTCCAGTGCCCTCGGTCACTTACCCGGGTCTGGTCAGTGCGGTGCCTTCAGAGCCGCACTTGAACAGGCAAAAGGCAGCGGCCGGTAATTCGCATCCTCCAGGCCAACCTTCATAGATCCTGGGGAGCTGATAACCTTCTAGATCAGCTCGCCCGAGAACTTGGTGACGCGCTCCTTATCAGTGAACAGTATCGGGACAGAGACCCAAACATTTGGATCTCGGACAGCCTCGGTACTGCTGCATTTTGGGCACGTAATACACGAGATGTTTTGGTGCGGAGTCACGGGCGCGGCCGAGGATTCGTCTGGGTTCGGTGTAGGGACGTGACTATCTTCAGTTGCTACCTCACACCCAACGAGGCCGTCCAGGACTTCCGCGACAAGATAGATAGCCTAGAGGAGTGCGTTCTTGGCACCACCGGGCATGTCGTCGTTGGTGGCGATTTCAACGCCAGGGCCGTCGAGTGGGGAATGCCCTCTACCAGCTCCCGGGGGAAATACATCCTGGATTTCATCGCCAGGGCCGGTCTTGTCGTCCTCAACCAGGGCGACACACCTACTTTTCGGCGCCCCGGGCAGAGAGGCACGATCCCCGACGTCACCTTTGCGTCTGAGTCGCTCCTTCCGAGGATCTCAGGCTGGAGGGTTGTGGAGGACTACACGGGTAGCGACCACCAATACATCGTTTTTGACCTGCATGATCAGGCAAATCGTCGAGTTTCCGCATTTCGGGAAGGGCCACGCCGGTGGAACACCAACAAACTGGACGTGGTCAAGTTCACCGAAGTCATCTCTCGGGGAGCACAGGAGAATCCTGGTGAGGCTGGGGCCGAGGCACTAGTAACATCCACGATGGAACTGATCGTCTCGGCCTGCGACCAGTCTATGCCGCGAAGGAAACCCCGACGCGACAAACAACCCGTTTACTGGTGGACTGAAGAGATTGCGGAACTCAGAAGAACATGTTTAAGAACTAGACGAGCCGCCACAAGAGCGAGAATTCCCGCAGACAGAGTTCGTAAGTCGGAGGCCTATAAAGCTGCGAGAAAATCTCTCCGCCAGGCGATAAACAGGAGCAAGGCGAATAGCTGGAGGAGACTTCGTGACGACGTTGACTCCGACCCGTGGGGCCTGGGTTACAAACTTGTAACACAGAAACTCGGCGCCCGCTCTCCACCTTCCATCATGGAGGGCGCCACCATGGGGAGGATCGTCGCTGCGTTGTTTCCTGAACATCCACAGCGACCGCTGGTTGACTTCGGACGGGTAGAGGACGTTCCACTCTTCACTTTCGAGGAGCTGGAAACCTCCGTTCTCTCCCTGAAGAGCAACAAGGCTCCTGGCCCGGACGGGATTCCCAGTGAGGCTTTAAAGAAAGTATTTTCAATTAACGCTGACTTGTTGTTGAGAATGTACAATGCCTGTTTGGTAGAAGGGGTGTTTCCGGCTCCCTGGAAAACAGCCAGGCTTGTACTGATCAGCAAGGGCAAAGGTGATCCCGAACTGCCGTCGTCCCACAGGCCTCTCTGCATGTTGGACACGGCTGGGAAGCTGTTCGAGAAGCTGATCCGTTCCCGCCTGACTTCTGCCGTGGAAGCTGCCGGGGACTTATGCCCCCGTCAGTACGGCTTCAGAAAGGGACGGTCAACGATCGACGCTGTCACCGAAGTTCAGAGAGCTGTGGAGAGAGCCGAGAGCCACAACCATTTCTCCCGCCGAGTAGTGCTTCTTGTTACGCTTGATGTCAAGAATGCCTTCAACTCGGCGAGGTGGGTCGATATGTTGGATGCGCTTCGCAACACCTTTCGTATTCCTGCATATCTGTTGCGGCTCATCGAGGATTATCTACGCTCTCGAAGCCTGATCTATGACACAAGGGACGGAACGCGGACGATGGAAGTCACTTCTGGTGCCGCACAAGGTTCAATACTCGGCCCGGATCTCTGGAACGTTGCCTATGACAGCCTCCTGAGGTCCGAGATGCCTGAGGAAACCACTTTGGTTGGGTACGCCGATGACGTCGCAGCTCTCATTGCTGCACGCAACGTTGAGCTGGCCCAACTAAAGTTGAACCGAGTTATGCGGGTTGTCAACAACTGGATGTCCGATCACGGTCTCTCGCTTGCTCTTAGTAAGACGGAGATCGTGATTCTCACGAAGAAGAGGATCGACACCGTCGTCCCGTTTAGAGTGGGAAGGGAGGTGGTCACATCAACTCGTGCCGCCAAATACCTTGGGGTTATGGTGGACACCAAGTTAAGCTGGAGGGATCAGATCTTCCGTACGGCGGACAAGGCCGCTAAGGTAGTTACTCACCTTAGTAGGCTGATGGCCAATGTCGGGGGTCCCCGATCCAGCAGAAGACGTCTGTTGATGTCCGCGGTCCAGTCCGTGCTCCTTTACGGGGCAGAGGTGTGGGCAGGCGCTCTAGATAAGGAGTGCTACAGGCTGCGACTCGCCCGGGTTCAGCGTCAAGCCGCGCTCAGGGTGTGTTCCGCCTACCGGACAGTGTCCGAGCCTGCCGTCCTGGTGGTCGCCGGAGTCATCCCTGTCAAGCTCTTGGCAGGGGAGAGGAAAGCGATTTATCAGAGACAAGGCGAGATCGGCAAGGACACGGCAAGAACAGAAGAGCGCTCCCGAACCTTCCAGCAGTGGCAACACAGCTGGGAGCACGACACCCGAGGACGATGGACTGCGCGACTTATCAAGCAGGTCCAACCATGGGTGGAACGGCGGCATGGGGAGGTGGACTACTACCTGACCCAATTTTTGACAGGTCACGGCTATTTTCGGTCGTACCTGAACCGGATGGGAAAGACCGGTTCACCGGACTGCATTTATTGCCCGGGTGTTCCCGACGATGCGGAACACACATTCTTCCGATGTCCCCGTTGGGAAGGGCCCCGCCTGGAGGCCACACAAATATTTGGTGCATTTTCGGTGGACTCGGTCTGCCAAAAGATTTTGGAGGATGAGGGCAACTGGGATTGTTTGTCACAGTTCGTCCGGGGCATCCTCCTGGAAAAGAAAACCGATCTGGACCGCGAAGTGGCCCAGATCCCTTGATAGAGCGGCTGGATAAGGAGCGAGCCCGACGGGCGTAAGCCAAATTTAGGCCTAGCCTGACGTAATGTGATAAACAATTCCAGGTTAGATTCCTAAAGAGTAGAGGAGGTTTTTTAGTGGGTAAACCCGTTTTTTAGGGGAGCCCCACACTACAGGCTGGCCACCTGTGTGCGTAATGCATTTTTCCGCCTCTCCCTCAAAAAAAAAAATACATGGTGGCCGGCTTCCACCTTTACAATGCTTTTTTAGGTTACTAAGCAGGCCAAAACAAACAAAAAATCGCATAAACATTTGCCCTAAAATGTTGCGTTAAGCCTTAGTACTTTTTTTTAGCTATGGTAAAATTACAGAATAAAGGCTTACACAAAATTAAGTAAGTATTTTGGTAAAATTTCATTGTAGATTTTCCTGAAGTATTAGTAAATATGAATAGCAGGCAAAAAAAAGAAAAAAAAATTGAAATGAAAATGAAAGACATTAGTTTTAATACAAAAGTCTTCTACTTCATAGTGAGGATTGGAACATCTGGATTAGGTTATGAATGCGGTAGCGTTTTGTTTTTAATCAAACGTTACGTTCAAAGTATTTCAGTATTGAACGGTTGGATTGATATTATAATGTTATAAAAAGTAACCAAAAACCTCTAAATCAATTCTTCATCAAGCCCATGAATTGTCAAAAAAGAGATTAATGGAAAAGTTAAACCCTCAAGGAAATTTTTTTATGCCTCGAAGAATTGGTTTTCTTATCTCTGCTCAATGACAAATTTTATCAGATTTTTCTTACAGTTTCCAATTTCGTGTTTTTTCGTTCCCTTGTTGAGATTACACACTGCGAACAAGCCTTTCATGCTTTTAGATCATAAAAACCGCATTGTCATCACTAAACGTTGTTAAAAAATTTCAATAAATATACTCATATATTTTTCTGTTAATGCTATATAACTAAACGTATCTTAATATAGGGGATCAAAATAACAAAGCTCAATATATTTAATCAATATAAATAATTTTGTATGGTTAAATACAAAAAAAATTAAACATATTCACATATCGTTTAAACTTGTATAGGAATGATGAATAAGTATCACATATTTCTCCCTCCGGTTGCGCTCTCTTTTTGTGGTCCAGGAATTCCGATTTCAAATCTTGTTAAAGTTAGTCACTCATTGCATTATAATATAACTGGACCTCTGTAACTTATTTCTTGAATATGAACCATTTTTTTAAGATCGATACAGTTCACTTCACCTAAAGCTTTTTAATACTTTATGCACGGTAAAGGATGTTAATGAACACTCTTTCCAAAAATTTTAGATTCGTTCGTTGGGTCAAGCTAAACAAAAATACCAAACAAAGATGGGGCTAATCCTTTGTTAACCCGATAACCAGAATTTGGTTTTTCCACATAATAATTTTTATATCCGTAATGCATTAATAAAGATTAATGCATTAATCAGATTAATTAATTAATTAATTAATTAATTAAAGATTAATGCGTCTTAATCAGTTGATATTTCGTTACAGAAGCTTTTCCATACCAATGAACGTTTTCAGAAATAAATATTTTTTTCTGATATTTATTTTCAAATTGGCCCGCTATTTAAAATAATTAAACAAAAATATCAAAAAAATTTGCACATTTGATCAACATTTTACAAGAGACAAAAAAATTATGTAAATTATATAATCAATAACGTTGGAGCTAACGGTGCGAAGAGTTAACCAATGATGTTAACGTAGTTTGAAATTTTTATGCAATTATACATTGATTTTTCATAAATTTAAGTAAATTAAGTGTTTTTAAAACGAAAAACCTCTATTACTCCGTTATTTTTCATCATATCCATACATACTTGAAATAATTTGTTGGATAATTTAATTTGACAGATTTCTTAATACTTGTAAAATTTTGATGAACTTTACCGGTTTTGAGATATTTAATTCTTTTAATTTTTAAATGAACGCCACTTTGAATATATACATAAAATATTAATTTTTTCCTGAAAATATAGATTGGTAGGAGAAAGCTTCATACCAAATTATAATTGAATATAACCATCCAATATGAATGTAAAAATTATTATCTGAGAATTAATGGCGGTTAGTGGCATAACAAAATGATTTTAGACCCATCTTTGACCGATGTTTTTTGTTCCCCCTACAAACAAAATGTTTTTGTTTTATTTTTTTTTTTTTAGAGTTTACTAACACCCCTTATAACTATTTTAAAGTTAATATATGAGGCAGGTGAATGTACAAGCGCTTTAATATATTGTTTTGCTATTTCCTCAATAAGATCCTATTTAAGAAGCCCATTTAAACATTATCTCAAATTGTAACATAATCTGATAATTGTAATAATTTTAAAGTGAGATGACCAACAAATTTTCATTGCAAGAATTAACAAAGCGTTTTCATATTTTGT
The DNA here is from genome assembly GCA_030545055.2 of Neoaliturus tenellus. NCBI lineage: Eukaryota > Metazoa > Arthropoda > Insecta > Hemiptera > Cicadellidae > Neoaliturus > Neoaliturus tenellus. The sequence continues at coordinate 553,175 of CM061532.1, read as the reverse complement.
GAAATTAGTTCTGATGAGCTTCGATTTATAAAACAATTATTTTTACTACTGTACCACAAATTATAAAAAAATATTTAATACATAGCTTATACTTGACAACTAACAAAGTAATTTTATTATATCTAAATGTTTTACAAAATTCCAATGCATTATGATGCGTTTAAAGTAGTGGTGAAATAATGAACAAACAAGGTCAAAATGAAAAGGTGGTCCTACATAACTAATGAATTGAGATGAATGTCACTTAAGGTGTCTAATAACTAACTCGAGCTTAGGTCCTCATTTGTTTAAAACTATGTCAATTTACATCCGACGCTCTGGATCTTATGCCAAATTAAAACTAATATAAAGTCCCAATTAGGTTAGTCTTATTTGTTCTTCATTAATTAGTGATTTAATAACGTAGCCTATCTGTTTGATTTCATTTAACTGATTCTTTTAGCCAGTAATTAAATTAAAGCGAGATTTATCAGCGATAGAGCAGTTTGCTTGATTAATATTATGATTTTATAAGACTGATTAAATCTGATTTATTATTTAGTCAAATATTTTTTTCTTTTCAAAGGAATACCGTCTGAAGGTTATTTTCCTCACAGGCCCAGTGACTTGTGGGACGAGCCACATTAATTTTTGTGTTACAAAAAAATGTATTGAAATATATTTAAAAGAGTAAAAAAAAATATCAGTTAGTTGTTGGTACAACCATTTTAAAACATTAACATATTTCATCAAGCCAAATAAAACTTTTACAACATTTGCAGCAAAATCCAATAATTTTATTTATTAAGGAAAAAGAAATAGCTTATATAATATTTATTTCAAATTTAATTTCATTTGTGATATTTTGCTATTGATAGTTTGTGATAAAAAAGTGTGGATCAGGTTTAATATATCAATATATAAATAATGAATACTAAACAATAATTAATTCTAATCAGTAATAAAATTTGTGTTGTATTAATTTTACAAAACTTCAACGGCTTTTCCAATTGGTATAACCTATAACAACAAAATTAAACATTTTAATTTTAAATATATGATGTAGGTAAGGAAATAAAAAATTTCCCATTTAAAATTTGTGAACTAAAATAATTATTTTTATATTAAACCTAGCCAGAGTGAACTTGCCGTTTTAATTTAAGATTTATTCAATCGGAACTGATCCGGGAAATTTCATAAACTGTTTAAATATTCTGCTTTTAAGACTTAATGTTTTTTATGTTTGATGTTTGTTTATTAATGTATAGAGAAAAAAACCATTAAAAGTGATATAATTAGCAATTAGCCTTAAAATTGTATTTAATTATTTTGTCTGAATGACTATTTTGTCTAAAAAAAAAAAAAAAAAAAACGTTAAAGGTAAAAATGTTTTATTTGAATGGTTTGACGCTAACTTTTAATTGCATTATCACTATAATTTATATTGTTAGATTGAAATATGATTTCATAAAAGGCATTTGATTTATTTGGCTTTTGTATACACTTTTTGAGTAACATAATTAAGTAACTGTCTATTTTAACAGGTTTTATTTTGAATCTTATACAATGAATTTTTTTTATAATAAATTTCTAGTATAAAAATGATATTAGTAATATATTCTTTGCAAATAAGACATCGAGATCTGTGTTAAATATAAAAATATTTATCAATTTAAAATTTAAGCGAGAACACTTTTTGGTATAATCAATTTGGAAGGCATTAAAATCTTCTGATCAAGCACTTCTGAGCTTTTAATCAAAACTCGTTTAGTTAAAATTTCAGTCATTTGATTGGACTATGAATATTACTGGTTTATGAAAAATCCCAACCAACGTATTGTATTAATTTAGAGGGTTTTAGAGTCATAATAAACCTTATTGAAAATGCCAACTTAATTTTATTCGAACGAATTTTATAGAGATGTATAAAAAAATATTTTGCAACTTTCATCATGTTAATCATTTCTCTAATTTGATTAAAAGTAGCCCTGTTTGAGAAAAAAAGAGATAGAGCATCACTGCTTATTAACTAAATTAAATCTCAATTTAATATAAAATACTTTAAATTAAATGTATTGTATTTAAAAACTGTAACGTTGTAGAATATTGAGGGAAAAACAACATATAAAAGGTATTTCAAACACAAATAAAAGACAAACCAATCGCAACGATTTTTATTCTTTGTTAGACTTAAAATTTACTCCAGGGAAGTTAAAACTTTCATATCATATCGATCCTTTATTTCGCTTTACATTCATTGAAAAATTTTCATCGAATATAATAAGAATGGCCAGTTAAAAGATATTTCAAATATCATGATAAATCACATATGAAACTGATGCTTATGCTGATATGTTTTACACATTTGAGATATTAATATATTTCAACAAAATGTTTCAATTCATTTATTACAATAAAGAAGCATGTACGAGCACGTTATCTTTTCGAGCAATATTATTTTGCTATCTGACGATAGTACTGATGTTGTGTAGCATAAATGTTTTCATAAAAAATGTCATAATAAAGGAGAAGTAAATTTCAACCCTCAAAGTTATCAAAGCTAATTATTTGTTATCATAAGGTCTTTAAATAATAGCACGTTTAGCAAGTATGTGCGAGATGCAAAGGACGGAGTATATCTCAACACCAACGCATGTCTCTTGCTTGGCCTTTGTATCCGTTGTCTATTGTCCCGCCATTGGCTAGCAATATTGTTGCACTATGTACCGTTAATAATTGAGTTATCAGTAAAGTCAGTATGTAATCCTATTTCAAACATAAATACAATTATTTGCATTTTTCATAACACAATTTCATTATAAATACCTTTCGTGACATGAATTTGGATAAATTCAGTGTTATATTTTTAATCCATTCTCAAATGTACTTTCATCATCGTAATGTTTTTTTGGAAAATCACTTGGCCAAGTGCAATTTAAATGTGATTAAAACGTAATTAAAATAAATTTTAACACATTTTGAAGGCATTTTAAATACAATTTAGCACTTTTCAAAATGCAAAGAAAATTCATAAAATCTATATTTGAAAATGCCATTAATGCTCGCAGGTTCAGCCACATATAAACCTTGCATTTTTCAAAAACGGAAAAAAGTAGTTCATTGTACAGATTTCTTGTTTATAAATTAATTATAAAATTAAATATATCCATAATTACTACAAAAATATTTATGGCATTTAAAAATTATAAAAATTCAATCGATAATTATAAACTTAATGACTTATGACCCCAAAAGAAGGGCGGGTGTGCCCTCTTGGGTATTGATACTTCTGACATTTCCCATGAGCAACTGTGGCAAAATCGTAACTGTCACAGTCGTTTACGCATAGTGATAGGATATTGCCTATGGATATCACCGTTGCTGCCACTGTTAACTGGATACATTTTAATATGTTAGTGTTGACTATTTCATAAAATACAATTATACTATAACAATGAATTATAAATTGCAATTGAATTTTTTTATTTCTTTTTAGAAATGCAATTAATCTGTTATTTGTGTGAGTAATCAATAACATTTTAGTGACAATACACCAAATAATGTAATACACCATTATACAAATACACCATTTTTACCTTGTATCTCATGGAGGTAGAAATGTAACTATTTGAAATGTACATTTTTTTTTTTTTTTTTTTTTTTTTGAGGGAGAGGCGGAAAAATGCATTACGCACACAGGTGGCCAGCCTGTAGTGTGGGGCTCCCCAAAAAACGGGTTTACCCACTAAAAAACCTCCTCTACTCTTTAGGAATCTAACCTGGAATTGTTTGTCACTGTTAAGTATTTAACAATTATAAAGTAAGACAAAATCATTACAATTCAAATTCAAACCACTGCCGCCTTGATCCAGCTGACAGGCATGACGCTCTTCCCTATTGGTGGGTTTTCGCCAAATATAGTTTTCCCTCTCCTCACGGAAAAACGTTACTGTTTGAGGAGTCCTTCTCCGGCGTCTCTCTCTCACGGTTGACTCTGTGCCGTTGTCGGTGTATTTCCGATTTTATTCTCTTATACCCTTATTTGGGTTCTAATAATTATAAATCACTCTCTCTCTCGAACTCCTTAGTGAGCATTTTATTCTCTAAAATTATTGTATCGCTAAATATCTCTCTATTTGAACAGTAAAATAATTCCCTTTGTAAAGTGTTTTGCAGCAGTGTCAAGTGCAATTTTGGATCGGGCTTCCGCGATCGCGTACTTCAAGATTAGGCCTATTATGAACTTTGCTTCACGTTCGATCTTAGCAAGATTTCCGTGTGCGTGAACGTGAGTGAGGACATACTTCGACCAGAGAGACAATCACCACTGTGGTCCCTTGTGGCGGCGGTTCCTTGGCGTCCATCAATCCAGGGCATGATGGCGTCACCGGCAGTGTCTTCTCCAAGCACTGAAAATATGGACCTCGGGGTGAGTTTCCCCCTCTTTTTATTTTAGTGTGCCAAAAATGAGCTTATTTATGTTAAACTAATTATTTCATGAACCCTACAAACGAGATAACCAAATTGTGTCTCCAAAAGTATCATTTTTACTCGAGAAATTAATCCAGGGTAATTTTTCCAACAAACCCCAAAATTCAATTAATCCAATTTACACCTCACTAATTAACATTTGGTCCTTCGAGCCGGATTTAATTGAATTCCAGTCCTTAAAACAAGCAGTTCAAACACCCTGGATATTCCCATGTGCAATATTGGCGGTAAAAGTTAGCGTCACTATCCGCCATTTTTGTAAGGTGTTCAATCGTTACAGAGCATAGGTCACCCCTCACAGATAGGTCAAAATAGACTCGTCCACTTCCCGAAGACGCTCGCTGTATACGAGCGCTGTCTCTCTCTAACATTGTTGTATGCCCTCTCGCTCTAACATTTTTATGCGACGCTTCCATTATTGTCGCAAAACGGCACTCTGCGTATATCCTGTCAGCTGTGATCCCCAAAATAACACGGCCCAGCTGATAGTTTGTTTACATCTCATTCTCTGGTCAATGTCACACTCTTGTTTATAGTTGCAATGTTAGCCTATTTTACTTTTAAAACATTTTGAAGTTGATATTTAGTCTTGACACTATTCTCACGACTCATTGTACTTGCAATTAAAATAATTATGTAATATTACATGTGAATATTTTCCTTAAACAATATTTGAGTTATAATAATTAGATATTTTCATTGTCTCTCTGTTAGTTGCCAATCGTATTTATGTGACAATTTTTTCATTGAAAATAATTACACAGCTAGTTTTAGCTAATTAATTAGCTCATTGTATCCAACAATTATTTATAATTAAGGGGTTTTATTGATTATATTTTATCCTAATTAGCTAGTTTACAGTTTTAAATTCTCTTTTATTCAATATAATCAATATCTGGTATTTATAAAAGATTGTTTACTACTCATTTTTACAGTTACAATTCCTTTTTTTTGACACTTTATGTTACATTTTCTCTTTGATTTTCCATTTGTATTTTTATATGAAGATAAGATGTATTGATACTCATTTTCAGTAAATGTGTAGGCTAATTAAGCACTTCAGCTCTGTTGTTACTCAATTTTTAATGGTAATTAAGGTGTTATTATTCGTATAGCTGCGTCATTTGTATTGTTCTGGACTATTTTATTTTGTAATCATGGCTAAGGTTTTAAAGTGGACTACCTACATTCGTTGTACTGAGTTAACGAAGAATCGTTTCAAGAAAATTAATGAAACGGTTGATGAAATCACCGCAAAAGGCGAACCGCCAACAATGGCTCAGCTACGTAATTTATCCGCTTTTGGTAAGGAACTTAGTCAAAAACGGGCTGATTATGACGGCAATGTGCATCGTGTTTTAGAAAATGAGGATGCAGATATGGATGTTCTCTCGAATGATCAGGATACAATTAATGACCTTTACGCCACTATTATGAGCAAGATCGAAGCTCTATCTCCAGTGGCCGAGCCTCAAACACCCTCATCAGTACATTCTTTAGAACCTCATGCCACTCAACCTCTCATGAGTGTAAGGCTACCCAAGCTTGAATTGAAACACTTCTCAGGGGATCCATTGTCTTGGATTTCATTTATAAATCTTTTTGACTCGACTATACATAGCAACCCTACTCTCAGCAATATTGCTAAATTTCAATACTTATTGAGTGTACTCTCAGGCGAGCCTTTAAATTTAATAAGGTCACTCACACTCTCAGCAGCTAATTATGTTGTTGCCTATAAGCTGCTTCAAGATAGGTACCATTCACCTAGGAGACTAATCACATTGCATCTCAACCAGGTATTGGACCTACCGAATATCTCCGCCTCGTCACCCAAAAGTATGAGGGCTTTCGTGAACCTCTATCACGAAAATACTCAGGCGTTGAAGGCTCTTAATAGTGAGATAACTACTCAAAACCCTCTCCTCTCGGCTCTGATACTCCGAAAAATGGATAATGCATTGAGGCAACGCTTAGAAGTTTACCGATCTACTCGTGAAGAAGGCGAAACTCCTCACACTCTCCCGGAAGTAGCCGACATTATTAAATTTCTCAGTGAAGAATGCAACCATGTGGAGGATGCTAGTCTTCACAATCTCTCGGTTTCCACTAATAAACCACACTCAGGATCTACCTCGGCTCAACAAAAGTCAAATCAGGGCAAGCGAGTACATTTCCCCTCTCATCCCGTCTCTATGGTGGCCACATCCACCCCCCGCTCTCATTCGCCATCTATGGCATACTCTTGTTTTGTGTGCAAACAGGGGACCCATAAAGTATATGGTTGTCCAAAGTACTCTACTTTGACTCCTAACCAACGGTATAAACTGGTTAAAGAAGCCAAGCGATGCACTTCCTGTTTAGGAAATCATTCATTGCAGGAGTGCAAATCTCAGGCAACATGCCAAACATGTCGTGGGCGACATCACTCCTCTCTCCACTTCGAGAAATCAAAAAATAAATCTCAAAGTCCGAAAGCTTCTCGTCAAAATGAAGCCCCTCTCTCTCTTAAAACAGACGATTCCGCACAACATGAGGAAACCATCTCTGTTTCATCTGCTCAAACTCTTCCTCCCTCTCATTGCGGTAGAACAACCGTACTTCTTGGCACTACATTAGTAAAGTTGACAGCCCAGAATGGTGTCACGCACGTGTTCCGAGCACTGCTAGATAGCGGCAGCATGTGCGAGTTCATATCAGAAAAGGCAGCACAACTCTTGCTTGCCCCTCGCATTCATTCGAATCTCCAAGTAGTGGGACTCTCCCAGATGGCAGCCCACACTAAAGGATCTGTCATACTCAATATAGGAACTCTCTCAGGCAAGGAAATTGCCTCCCAGCATCAGGTCCATGTATTGGAAAAAATATCTGTAGACCTACCTAGGACTTCTATATCTGCAGATGTGTTAAAGCGTGTCAAGCCGTACACCCTTGCAGACCCCACATTCCATCTTCCGGGGCCTATAGACTTATTGATTGGTGGTTCTCTCTTGCCACGGATCTTGACAAATCAGTCACAATCATTGGGCCCCAATATGCCTCATGTGATGGGGACCCACTTCGGCTTTGTTATTATCGGTTCGGCGCCTTCCGCCCATCATAACCAACCTGCAAGTAACTTCTCAGTTTCTCTACTTGCTACCTCAGATGAACTCCATGCCTCACTCCAAAGATTTTGGCAATTGGAAGAACCTCCATTAGCCAATAAAAAGTCCACCGAAGAACAACAGTGTGACATGCACTTTGACTCCACTCATTCCCGACGTAATGACGGACGGTACGTTGTACAGCTTCCTTTTAAGGAAGGTCAACCTGAGCTTGGTAACTCACTCGTTGCTGCTGAACGCCGGTTCAATTCTCTTGAAAATAAATTCACTCGAAACCCTGAGTTCAAGTTGCTGTACTCGAAAGCGATGAGAGAGCACATAGACCAGGGTCACATGGTCAAAGTGACCGATTCGAATCTCCCCTCACCACACTACTTTCTTCCTCACCATGGGGTATTCAAAGAAAACAGTAACTCTACCAAGTTAAGAATAGTCTATGATGCAAGCTGTAAAACTAGTTCTGGTAACTCGCTCAATGACACACTCATGACCGGTCGTAAATTACAAACAGACATTTGTGATATCCTCATGCACTTTCGATCACATCGTTTTGTTTTTACATGTGATATACGACAAATGTATTTGCAAATTTTCGTAGAAGACGAACATCAGAATTTTCAGCTTGTCCTATGGCGGGAAAACCCTGCTGAACCAATGTCAGTTTACAAACTAACTCGGGTCACGTTTGGAATAAACAGTTCGCCATATTTGGCCATACGCACTCTCCATCAGCTGGCTAATGACGAGGGAAGTGCGTATCCGGAGGCTGCTGGTGTTGTACGATCACAAACTTATGTCGATGATGTAATTTCCGGTGCAGACACCATAGAAGAAGCCCTTAAACTACAGGAACAGTTGAAATTGCTCCTAGGAAAAGGTGGATTCGAATTGCGGAAGTGGGCCTCAAATTCTCAAGCACTTCTTCAAACACTACCTCAAGACCATCTGGAGACTCCGGTGTTCTTGCAAGAGGATCAAATGCCTCATTTTGCTGTCCTGGGCCTTCATTGGTCCCCGGAAAATGACTACTTTACATACTCTGTAAATATTCCCCATGGTACCCTCACTAAGCGTAATGTGCTGAGTGCCATTGCCAAGATACATGACCCCTGCGGGTTTCTCGCCCCATGTATCCTGACTGCAAAATGCTTTATGCAGCTTTTATGGACCACTGGTCTAAAATGGGATGAGCCTCTTCCCGCCGACTTAGCTGATAAGTGGAATACCTTTACATCTAGTGTGAGTAATATCTCTAAAATTAAGATTCCTCGAGCTTTTATGCTCAGCTCCTCGAAGAACATTGAAGTTCACGGCTTTTCCGATGCCTCAGAGAGCGGATACGCAGCAGTGGTGTATTTCCGCAACCATCTTTCAAATGGCGAGGTGATAGTCCGCCAAGTGATTTCGAAAACTAGAGTTGCCCCCCTGAAAAGAGTGACTTTGCCCCGCCTCGAACTATGTGGAGCTCATCTATTAGCCCAATTGGTAGCACACGTTTTCGAAGTTTTTAAAGATCGTACAACCTTCTCAGCCACTCATCTCTGGTGTGACTCCTCTGTAGTCCTAACATGGCTGCAAACTCCCCCATACCGGCTAAAAACGTTTGTGGCTAACCGAGTCTCACAAACTCAGGAACTCATTCCAATGCACTGTTGGAGACATGTCCCAAGTGCTCATAACCCGGCTGATTGTGCCTCTCGGGGAATTCTAGCCTTTGACCTTGTCGACCACCCACTCTGGTGGAATGGCCCGTCTTGGCTTCATCTAAATAAAATTGACTGGCCAACTCCGAAATTTTCGTCGGTAGATTTAAATAATACCGAAGAAATCAAACAAACCCCTCTAACCGTACTGACTGCAGTACAGCATCAAGAATGGGACCTACTCACCAAGTTTTCCTCGTGGACACGTCTACAAGCAGTTACTGCCTATGTTCAGCGTTTCATCCACAACTGTTGTAATTCATCCGAACCCTTCAAAGGACCACTAACTATCTCCGAGATCGCCCGAGCTCGCCTCAAGATCTTCAGTCTAGTACAACGCTCCGTGTTTGTTGAAGAAATCGACGCTCTTCGTAAGCAACGGGACTGCTCAATAAAACTCCAGCGATTAAAGCCATTCCTCGACTCTGACGGTCTTCTGCGCGTCGGTGGTCGCCTCAACCGCACCTCACTATCTCAGGACATCCGCCATCCAGTGCTTCTGCCTAAAAAGCACCATGTAGTGGACCTTCTAGTGGATCACACCCACATCACTCATCTCCACGCCGGACCTCAACTGACTCAATCACTCTTGGCTCAATCAGTGTGGATCCTCTGTGCGCGCAGCGTCATACGCTCACGCATTTTCAAGTGTGTGACTTGTTTTAAGAACAAACCTCGTAATAAGACCCCCTTAATGGGAGATCTTCCGCCTTCAAGGGTAACTCCTGCACGGCCTTTCCTCTCCACAGGAGTTGACTACTGTGGCCCTTTCACTATTAAGAATTTGAACCTCCGTTCGGTGAAGCACGTGAAAGTATATTTGTGTGTGTTCATATGCATGGTGACAAAAGCGGTGCACCTCGAAGTGGTAACAGACCTCACTACAGACGGTTTCATCGCCGCCCTAACTCGATTTGTGTCGCGTCGTGGTCTTTGTACAGATATTTTCTGTGACTGCGGGACAAACTTTGTAGGCGCCAACACTGTCTTACGCAGCCTCGTAGAGTCACACATCAAGTCTCCAGCTGCGAAAAACGCAATCTACAGATTTTCTCAGGAGCGTGGAATTAACTTTCATTTCAATCCTCCTGCTTCTCCTCACCAAGGAGGATTATGGGAAAGTGCTGTGAAAAGTGCCAAATATCATTTCAAACGTGTGGTGGGTGATACAATTTTAACCCTATCAGAGTTTATGACTCTGTCCGCTCAAGTGGAGGCCATGTTAAATTCGAGGCCTCTTACCCCTCTTTCCAGCGATCCTGCTGATTTATGCGCATTAACCCCCGGACATTTTCTAATAGGAGCCCCCCTGGCAGCAGTCCCTGAGGCCGACCTTAACAACATTCCGGATAACAGACTGAAACACTGGCACCCTGTCCAGTCTTTAAACCAGCGGATTTGGAGGCGTTGGCATCTCGAATACCTCCACACTCTACAACAGAGGATCAAGTGGAGCTCTTCTTCTGAAAATTTAAAGGTTGGGGATCTAGTCCTCGTACACCAGCCAACACCTCCCCTCACCTGGCCACTAGCCCGCATCGTGGGTGTATCTCCCGGAAAAGACAATATTGTGCGTGTGGTGCAACTAAAGACCGCTCAAGGCTCACTCACTCGGCCCGCGCACAAAGTGTTCCCATTGCCGTGTGATTAATTAACAGTTAAACACTGCAATCTCTTGTATATAGGCTAGTAGTTGTAAGTTAGCTTTAAGCAATTCACATCTCTTTGTATTCACTCTTGTTGAATCCCATAAGGATTCAAGGTCCCCGGTATGTTAAGTATTTAACAATTATAAAGTAAGACAAAATCATTACAATTCAAATTCAAACCACTGCCGTCTTGATCCAGCTGACAGGCATGACGCTCTTCCCTATTGGTGGGTTTTCGCCAAATATAGTTTTCCCTCTCCTCACGGAAAAACGTTACTGTTTGAGGAGTCCTTCTCCGGCGTCTCTCTCTCACGGTTGACTCTGTGCCGTTGTCGGTGTATTTCCGATTTTATTCTCTTATACCCTTATTTGGGTTCTAATAATTATAAATCACTCTCTCTCTCGAACTCCTTAGTGAGCATTTTATTCTCTAAAATTATTGTATCGCTAAATATCTCTCTATTTGAACAGTAAAATAATTCCCTTTGTAAAGTGTTTTGCAGCAGTGTCAAGTGCAATTTTGGATCGGGCTTCCGCGATCGCGTACTTCAAGATTAGGCCTATTATGAACTTTGCTTCACGTTCGATCTTAGCAAGATTTCCGTGTGCGTGAACGTGAGTGAGGACATACTTCGACCAGAGAGACAATCACCACTGTGGTCCCTTGTGGCGGCGGTTCCTTGGCGTCCATCAATCCAGGGCATGATGGCGTCACCGGCAGTGTCTTCTCCAAGCACTGAAAATATGGACCTCGGGGTGAGTTTCCCCCTCTTTTTATTTTAGTGTGCCAAAAATGAGCTTATTTATGTTAAACTAATTATTTCATGAACCCTACAAACGAGATAACCAAATTGTGTCTCCAAAAGTATCATTTTTACTCGAGAAATTAATCCAGGGTAATTTTTCCAACAAACCCCAAAATTCAATTAATCCAATTTACACCTCACTAATTAACAGTCACATTACGTCAGGCTAGGCCTAAATTTGGCTTACGCCCGTGGGGCTCGCTCCTTATCCAGCCGCTCGATCAAGGGATCTGGGCCACTTCGCGGTCCAGATCGGTTTTCTTTTCCAGGAGGATGCCCCGGACGAACTGTGACAAACAATCCCAGTTGCCCTCATCCTCCAAAATCTTTTGGCAGACCGAGTCCACCGAAAATACACCAAAGATTTGTGTGGCCTCCAGGCGGGGCCCTTCCCAACGGGGACAGCGGAAGAATGTGTGTTCCGCATCGTCGGGAACACCCGGGCAATAAATGCAGTCCGGTGAACCGGTCTTTCCCATCCGGTTCAGGTACGACCGAAAATAGCCGTGACCTGTGAAAAATTGGGTCAGGTAGTAGTCCACCTCCCCATGCCGCCGTTCCACCCATGGTTGGACCTGCTTGATAAGTCGCGCAGTCCATCGTCCTCGGGTGTCGTGCTCCCAGCTGTGTTGCCACTGCTGGAAGGTTCGGGAGCGCTCTTCTGTTCTTGCCGTGTCCTTGCCGATCTCGCCTTGTCTCTGATAAATCGCTTTCCTCTCCCCTGCCAAGAGCTTGACAGGGATGACTCCGGCGACCACCAGGACGGCAGGCTCGGACACTGTCCGGTAGGCGGAACACACTCGGAGCGCAGCTTGACGCTGAACCCGGGCGAGTCGCAACCTGTAGCACTCCTTATCTAGAGCGCCTGCCCACACCTCTGCCCCGTAAAGAAGCACGGACTGGACCGCGGACATCAACAGACGTCTTCTGCTGGATCGGGGACCCCCGACATTGGCCATCAGCCTACTAAGGTAAGTCACTACCTTAGCGGCCTTGTCCGCCGTACGGAAGATCTGATCCCTCCAGCTTAACTTGGTGTCCACCGTAACCCCGAGGTATTTGGCGGCACGAGTTGATGTGACCACCTCCCTTCCCACTCGAAACGGGACGACGGTGTCGATCCTCTTCTTCGTGAGAATCACGATCTCCGTCTTACTGAGAGCAAGTGAGAGACCGTGATCGGACATCCAGTTGTTGACCACCCGCATAACTCGGTTCAACTTCAGTTGGGCCAGCTCAACGTTGCGTGCAGCAATGAGAGCTGCGACGTCATCGGCGTACCCAACCAAAGTGGTTTCCTCAGGCATCTCGGACCTCAGGAGGCTGTCATAGGCAACGTTCCAGAGATCCGGGCCGAGTATTGAACCTTGTGCGGCACCAGAAGTGACTTCCATCGTCCGCGTTCCGTCCCTCGTGTCATAAATCAGGCTTCGAGAGCGTAGATAATCCTCGATGAGCCGCAACAGATATGCAGGAATACGAAAGGTGTTGCGAAGCGCATCCAGCATATCGACCCACCTCGCAGAGTTGAAGGCATTCTTGACATCAAGCGTAACAAGAAGCACTACTCGGCGGGAGAAATGGTTGTGGCTCTCGGCTCTCTCCACAGCTCTCTGAACTTCGGTGACAGCGTCGATCGTTGACCGTCCCTTTCTGAAGCCGTACTGACGGGGGCATAAGTCCCCGGCAGCTTCCACGGCAGAAGTCAGGCGGGAACGGATCAGCTTCTCGAACAGCTTTCCAGCCGTGTCCAACATGCAGAGAGGCCTGTGGGACGACGGCAGCTCGGGATCACCTTTGCCCTTGCTGATCAGTACAAGCCTGGCTGTTTTCCAGGGAGCCGGAAACACCCCTTCTACCAAACAGGCATTGTACATTCTCATCAACAAGTCAGCGTTGATTAAAAATGCTTTCTTTAAAGCCTCACTGGGAATCCCGTCCGGGCCAGGAGCCTTGTTGCTCTTCAGGGAGAGAACGGAGGTTTCTAGCTCCTCGAAAGTGAAGAGTGGAACGTCCTCTACCCGTCCGAAGTCAACCGGCGGTCGCTGTGGATGTTCAGGAAACAACGCAGCGACGATCCTCCCCATGGTGGCGCCCTCCATGATGGAAGGTGGAGAGCGGGCGCCGAGTTTCTGTGTTACAAGTTTGTAACCCAGGCCCCAGGGGTCGGAATCAACGTCGTCACGAAGTCTCCTCCAGCTATTCGCCTTGCTCCTGTTGATCGCCTGGCGGAGAGATTTTCTCGCAGCTTTATAGGCCTCCGACTTACGAACTCTGTCTGCGGGGATTCTCGCTCTTGTGGCGGCTCGTCTAGTTCTTAAACATGTTCTTCTGAGTTCCGCAATCTCTTCAGTCCACCAGTAAACGGGTTGTTTGTCGCGTCGGGGTTTCCTTCGCGGCATAGACTGGTCGCAGGCCGAGACGATCAGTTCCATCGTGGATGTTACTAGTGCCTCGGCCCCAGCCTCACCAGGATTCCCCTGCGCTCCCCGAGAGATGACTTCGGTGAACTTGACCACGTCCAGTTTGTTGGTGTTCCACCGGCGTGGCCCTTCCCGAGATGCGGAAACTCGACGATTTGCCTGATCATGCAGGTCAAACACGACGTATTGGTGGTCGCTACCCGTGTAGTCCTCCACAACCCTCCAGCCAGAGATCCTCGGAAGGAGCGACTCAGACGCAAAGGTGACATCGGGGATCGTGCCTCTCTGCCCGGGGCGCCGGAAAGTAGGTGTGTCGCCCTGGTTGAGGACGACAAGACCGGCCCTGGCGATGAAATCCAGGATGTATTTCCCCCGGGAGTTGGTAGAGGGCATTCCCCAATCGACGGCCCTGGCATTGAAATCGCCACCAACGACGACATGCCCGGTGGTGCCGAGAACGCACTCCTCTAGGTTATCTATCTTGTCGCGGAAGTCCTGGACGGCCTCGTTGGGTGTGAGGTAGCAACTGAAGATAGTCACGTCCCCACACCGAACCCAGACGAATCCTCGGCCGCGCCCGTGACTCCGCACCAAGACATCTCGTGTATTACGTGCCCAAAATGCAGCAGTACCGAGGCTGTCCGAGATCCAAATGTTTGGGTCTCTGTCCCGATACTGTTCGCTGATAAGGAGCGCGTCAGCACCAAGTTCTAGGGCGAGCTGATCTAGAAGGTTATCAGCTCCCCAGGATCTATGAAGGTTGGCCTGGAGGATGCGAATTACCGGCCGCTGCCTTTTGCCTGTTCAAGTGCGGCTCTGAAGGCACCGCACTGACCAGACCCGGGTAAGTGACCGAGGGCACTGGAGCCTTAATCCTTGCAGAGGAAGCAGGAGGGGCTCGAGGAACATTCCTTGCGTTTGTGGCCCTGGCTTCCACACTGGAAGCAGTTGGCACTCCTGTCGGGCCCTTTACAGTTTCGGGAGGAGTGGCCGAAACCGAGACAGCGAAAGCATCTCGAAACTACCACCCTCCGTTTGAGCCTGCAACTGACCCAACCGACTCTGAGGTGCTGAAGGCTAAGCAGCTTATTGGCGTGCTTTTCGCCCATTTCAGCAACAGCCATCCGGAGTTGACTTCGGTTGGGCTTTGTTAGCCATACCCTCACTCCATCAGCTGGTATCTCCGGGAGTGCCACCTGGATCGCACGGGTCACCTCCTCTTCGGTGGAGAGGGCATCAAGGTCCCGAATCTCGACCGAACACTTCGGTTCTAGGGCCTTGATTGAGCCTTTGTCCCCAAGTGCAGTCTTGAGGGAAGCGGCAAAACCGATCTTGTCACTCGACTTCCCCAGTTCGAGGAGGACATCCCCGTTCTGGGTTCGCCGAATAGACTTGATAACGGTGTCGGTCTCCTCCGGTTTGGCCTGCGATCTAATCTGACCCAGAACATCGGCAAAAGATCGCCCCCCTAAAGGCTTGATCAAGATTGCCTCTGTCCTGGGCTTCTTAGGCCTGGGTTGTTTAGGCTTTCTGACAGACTTGCCAGAGGCCTCCCCAACCGGTTTCGAGACTTGCGTCCGCTCCACCCTCGACGCACTTTTCGAAGCCGCCTCCGCTTGCTTCTGCCTCCTCCTTTCTTTCTTAGACAGGCGCGTCTTCCAGCCCCCCAAAGGTGTTGAGGCAGAGTTTGCTGCCAAGGCAGGATTAGCCGCCGGAGCAGGAAACTCTGCAGGAGTAGCCGCTGGAATCACGGCAGCGCCCGGGGCGGATTCAGTAGCCTGGACAGGAGATGTCTGCGATGCCGCAGTGACAAAAACCGGTCTCGGCACCGAGTCCACCTCGACAAGCTCAGGGCTTCCAGGCGAAGAACCGCTCTGCCTCTTCTTTCGCTTTCTGGCTTGAGTCTGGGACTCAGCCAGGTGAGCTTGAGGCGAAGCAGAGATGACTCGGTTCGTGACATCGCGCTCCTGCTTCACTGCCTTTAGCCTGATTTTCCGGCATTCCTCGATTTCTTCTAGAGCATCTTCGAGTTTCGGGATCCCCTCTTTTATCGCCTTGTTCACGTTCTTTTGAATTAAGAGGGCCTTGGCCATCTCCTTCAAAAGAGCTTTCATCTTCTTCAGAAGTGAGTCTTCCTCCTCGTGGGCGTCGTCCTGCTGCTGACGAAGCATTTGCAGCTCGAATGCCGCACGAAGAGGGCTCTTCCTGGGAGGAATCCCTTGGATATTGGCTAATGGTGTTGCCGGCTCGGCCACCTCCATCGCCATACCGATCTCCTCCTTCTTCTGTCCGGTTTTGGACGACGATCCGACACCACCAAGAGCCTTGAATGGCATCGGCGGGGGGGTGGTTTTAATACCCTTCGTCGGCGTTCCAGTGTTCAAGGTCGGAGACCTCTGCAGTCTTGAGCTGCGCTTAAAGGCGGCCTGCTCTATCTCATCATCGTTCGTGTTTTGCATTTTAAAATCCATACTTTTGTTTCACCAGCGCATCGTGCGGCAAGAGGCGGCCCTTCATCGGTCGAGAGCGGGTACACCCTCGGAGGTCTACCCCCCGTAGGAGATAAGACACCCCTACCCCGGGACTCCGGGGCCCGAACCTCCGTTTGCCCAGCACCGATACACAAAATGTGCCGGACGTGCTGGGGGTCGCACCGTGGCAATGCAGAGTCCGATCCCTGCATCCATGCCGCACTCCCTGACTAAGGTCCGAAGCGGCTGGCTTCTGACGACACACTGGAGGAGACCATCGGCAGTGCGAGGCACACATCAGTCCCTGCAACACAACAGGGACACTCCCAGGACCCCCCAGCATGCGCCGGTCGAAAGAAGGTGGAAAGACACCCTTGATTCGGGGTCGAAAACAAGAAGGTGAGCAAGGTTAGCTCAGGAAAGAATAAAGACGGTGAGCTAAGACCTGAAAGATGAGAAGAAAGGCCCTAGCTCGGGAAGAACTGTGAGGAGGGTCTCACAGCTTGGCTCAGGTACCCCGGGGTTGCCAAGAAACACCCGTACAGTGGAAAGCCCACTGCCCCTGAGGGAATTTGAAATGTACATAGTAGTTTATTTAAGTCAACTAACATAAATAGGTTTCGTACAGTGATATACCTTAACTAGTACAACTAGTTGTTAGTGCAAACAAAAACTTACGTTCGTAATTTCGCATATGCATTTAAACTAATACTTTAAGTCACTGATTATTTTATAATATGTTTGCCACTATTCAAACTATAATAACGAGTTCTATTACTTTGTCCTTTTACGAAACCAATTCAAACACTTCATCTTGCTTGAAAAGTACCTTCTACAGATTGAAAGCATTGCAAATGACCTTTGTTAATATATTTTGCAATTTAAATGAGAGGTTATAAGGTAAAAATCTTCCAAATGGATTATTTAATACGAATTTATAACATGCAAACTTAATTAGTTTTTAACAAAGTTTGCCATAACAATATTTTTTAATGACAATTGATTTTTTGTCTGTATTGTCAGGAATTTTTAATATCGCATGTATAGATTTCAGAACAGTGTTACCTACGTGTTTCAAAGGCATTGGAAAAAGTCAAGAATCGTATTACAGCCGACCAGGATAAAAAAAAAATGATCGGATATAAAAATCGTCAGTTTGAAGTTTTACAATGTTTAAGCGAAATGTAAACAAACACCTACACTGCCACGGCCATCTCTAGTACTAGAGATGCTGCTCACCCACTGCCTTTTACCTTTTACCTAGGTCCTCTTCGCCGTAGTCGTCAAGACCAGGGAATCGTCATTCTTCTTTTGTTTGTGTATATGTGTGTGTGTGTGTGTGTTAGTGTAGGTTGTGAGCAGTTCAGGAGTTTAATCTATTATAGATGCTATGGTCTTCAAGAAATTCATTTAAGTTGTAGTATGGTTTATTTAGTAAGTATTGTTTTAATTTATTGAAAAAGTTCTGTTATTGTCAATTAATTTTAAGTTCTCAGGCAACATGTTGAAAAGTTTGGATCCTATTATTTGAGGATTTTTACTGGTTTTAGTTAATCTGTGCTGCTGAATATTATAGTCATTTATTATTAGTATTATTATTATGAGTTTCTAAGGTTAAGTTTGTGGCAATCGTTTCTTATTTTTGGGGGGTTGAGTTTTAAAAATTTGATTGATTCCAGGATGTAGAGGGATGGTAGAGTGAGGATCTCGTTGGATATTAAAAAAAAGGTTTGCAGTGTTCGGTATATTGAATTTGTTCTATTGATCTTATGGCCCTCTTCTGGATTATGAGAAGTTTCTGTATGAGGTAGTCTGCAGCAGAGCCCCATGAGATGATACCAAATCTTAAATAGCTTTCGACTAAAGCAAATTAAGCTATTTTTGCAGTTTTCTTGTCAGTTATAGAACATATTCTTCTTATTGCAAAGAGTGCTGAAGATAATTTATTTTCCAGAGCTTCAATGTGTTTTTGCCATGACAAATTTTCATCCAAGATGATCCCTAGAAATTTTGTTTCTGATACTAGTGTAATTGATGTTGGGCTTGCAGTCTGAAGGTTAGCTTGATTTTTTTATTGAGAAATTGATATTGACTGTTTTGGTTTTGTTTATCTTGAGGTTTAGTGAAGAACATATTTCTGAAGCCAATTGTAGGGTTTCTTCTGTTTCAATGTTGGGTGTTGTAGTTACTGGATAGAGAATGGTTGTATCATCAGCGAACATTATACATGTTTTTTCTGTCGGCATGTAGTCTGGAAAGCTATTAATGTAAATAATGAAGTACAGAGGTCCAAGGACTGAGCCTTGCGGATTCCTTGTTGAGTAAGTTTTGTTGCTGATTTGACTTTTGTTTCGATGCAGTTTTTGTAATGAGTTACCTCAACTTGTTGGTTTCGGTCTGTAAAATAATTTTTAATCCAATTTAGGGCTTGGCCTTTAATATTAAATTTATTTGTTCTAGCTTGTTTATTAGAATATCTCGGTCTAAACTGTCAAAGGCCTTTTGTAAGTCTAAGAAAATTCCAGAAGCTTGTTGTTTATTTTCCCAAAAGGATGTGATTGTTTCGCAAAGTTTGTTTAAAGCTGTATTGATGGATTTGTTCTTCCTGAAACCGTGTTGTTGTTGTGAGAGAATTTCTAAATTATTTAAGTGTTCCATGATTTGGTTGTAGATAATCTTCTCTGCTGACTGAATGGTCAGCAGGTGAGCAGCAGCTACATCTGCTATTAGTCAACAACGAGTAACGAAACAAATACAAGTAACAGCTGACTGTGGCTCATGTTCTTTTTAATCTCTCTTTAAATGTTATTCTTATGTAACTAACTTTAGCCCCGTGGTACAAAAAAACTTAAGTTTTTCCTAGGTAGAAATATTAAGTATTCAAGTCACATGGGATAGAAATTAGTACTTTACTACTCTATTCCAAGGTGTAAAATACGGCTTTAGATAGTAGGTGGAGGAAAAAAATATGTCCTTCTAGTTTTATAATACTTCTTATCACTCATAACTTTTCAAAATAGCTTTCATAATTTTTATTATTATTTTATAATATTATTTAAACCCAAAGAATTTTAGTATCTTCGTATTTAAAAGTATTTAAAATATATTGTTGCTAGGGTTGAAGTCAAAAGCACTGCCTACCTTTAAGTACTTATTTTTTATGTTGTCGCCGGATACATTTTTCTTAGTATGGTTTTGCTCTTTTGTCTTGTAACAAAATCCATCATGATGAAAATTCTATGAATATTTAGATTTAATTAAGAGAGTTCGGCTGAGACCTGCATCTAATGCAAGTGGGTCAAGTTGTTCTAAGCAACTAAGATGCATTATTCATTCAATCAGTAGTTTTCATTACTTGTGAGGCATTGTATATATGATATAATATATATATATATATATATATATATATATATATATATATATATATATATATATATATATATATATATATATATAAGTAGATAGTATCATGTTGGTTCTGGCTCACTTTTGGAGACAATCAAAAATCAAACAAAATTCACAGTTTTTTAATACAATTATGCAATATTTTTGCCACTTTTTGGCCAATTTTCAGCTTTTGTCAAATTGTCATAAAAAATATGCAATTTTAATGAAATTTTTAACAAATATGCCTAAATTTTCTACAAAATAAAATTTTTTTAAAAACAAGTAATATTATCACATTTTATAAGTATTTTTTCAATAGTTGACTTTTCATAAGGTAATTTAAAATTTTAGTAGTATTTTTTCAATAAATTTGACTAAAATAGTAATAATATATTCTAATTAATTTCAGTAATATTATTTTTAATAATATTATATTCAAGTAATTTTTCAGATACAATAATAATATAACAATTTGTTTTACTAGTAGCTACTATATCATAATCAAAATCTGCATTAATAATAATATCATTTTTTGAACTTGAAATATTTGTTGGATTTTTTTTAGTAATTACATAAATTGGTCTATTTTCTAGAAATTCTGTTGGACTATAATACATTTTACTACTAATATAATAAACTTTTTTGTAATCTTGATACATTTCATACATAATTCTAAATTTTTCATTATTTATATCAAAATTTTCCAATTCATCAGGGTAATAATGACCATTTAGTTTTACTCTTATATTTTTTACATACATACTATCAAATTTAGAAGTATCAAATAACTGATCATTTGTTCTTGATTTTTGAAATCCAATTATAATAAATTTTGGATTATAAATATTTCTATAGATATTTGTTATATCAAAACTTAAATTCTTTCCTGTAATATTTTTTTGTTCAATGCATTGCCAATGATTAAAATGAAAATTTACTTTTTCAAATTTGCTTAGTTCATTTATTAATTGAATTTTACTTGTTTTTTTGTATTCAATTATAGGAACTCTAATAAAAAATTCATCAATTGTTATTTTACCTTCAGTTGGTAATGTAGCATTATCATAAGATCCATCAGCCTTTTTAGTTTTCCATCTAAAAATTGCATCATTATCTTCTGATCTAATAAATGTTATATTAAAACCACCTTTATATATTGGAATATTTACATTTTCAAAAAATCCTAATCCAAAATGAGATAAATTACCAATTGCTTCAAATTTATTTTTAAAATTTGATTCAAAACCATTATTTATTTGATTTATTTCTGATTTTGAATAAGTTATAGTACCTTTAATTGTACTTAATAGACCAGGGTATTCAATTTCATCAATCAATTTATTATGTTTTCTAACTTCAATTTTTGAAAATAAAAATGGAACAAAATTATCAATTAATTTTATATTAGCACCATTATCATATGCATTTCCATCAGATTTAGTCAATTTACCAGATATATAAAATTGAAATTTAGAAGTACAAAATCCATCTCCAAAATCTATATTAAATTCAGTTTTTTTATTAGGTTCATTTAAATGTAATTTAGATAATGGATAGAAATTTTTGTATTCAGCTCTTTCAATATCATTTACATATTTTTTGTAATCAGCCATTTATTAAGGATAAATTTTTTAAATCAAAAGCTTTTTTAAAACAAGTAAAATTTTTATAATTTTATGATGTCAAATTTTATTTATGTATCAATTTCATTTTTACTTTTAAAATATTCAATTTCAGTAGCATGATCAAGTATAAATTTTGCTGATATTTTTTGATGTTCTAAAATTAATTCCCAATTTAATGTAAATGCATAATCATGAATGAAATATTCAGTTAAATCTTGATATTTACAAATCAAATCAAATCAATATAATCTTTTAATTGATAATTTATGAATTAAGTAATAAAATCTATAGTTAAATTTTGATGTTGAGCAATTTTTTTTCCAATTTAATTTATTTTGAAACAATCTCATCATATTAATACTCAACTCATATTTTTTCAGAAATATCATCCCAATCATCTTTGTTTAATTGATTTTGGTTTCTGATAATGAATAAATCAAATGAACTGTATAGAGCCATTTATTAGGGAGAAAATTTTGTAAAACAACTTTTCTTTGAATTACAAATACAACATTTTGATTTAATTACATTTATATTTTTCAATTTTATTATCTGAACATCTTTAGAATTAGTTTTTTGTTTACATTTAAGACAATAAATCAACTCCATTTATATAAAATAAATTATTGTAATTTATCTATATTATCTTTAATTATTATTATTTCAGCATTTAATTCTTTTATTGATTTATTGACTCCATCAAATAGAAATTTTAGTTCTTTTTCTAATTTTTCTTCTAAATTTTCAACATAATTGCCAATATTAATTAAAAAATCTATAATTTTATTTAAATCTTTTTTAGTTTCTGAATAATCACTACCAATTTCAATAATTGAATCTAAAACTTCATCTAATTCTGATTTAACTATAACATCATATTTATTTATACTTGGTTTTACATTAACAATTCTTTTACTATTAATATTTATATAATTTTTTGATAAACCAATAGCATTTACTAAATTTTCAGTATTTTTTACATGGCTTTTAAAACTTTTACTAAAATTATTAAAAAATATATTTAATTTAGAATTTATATAATCTTCTTTAATATTAATTGGATGTTTTTTTTGTCTTCCAAATAGATCAAATATATTTTGTGAATCCATATTTATTAAGGATTAATTTATTTATTATGTTATCAAATTTTTTATTTTTATTTAATTCATTTAATATAAAAATACATAAATGACCACAAATTGGTGGATCATTATAATTTTGAATTTGATTATCATTATAAAATATATTATCTTTTCCTATATATTTAACTAATTCTATTGGTGGTTTATTAACTATATTTCCATATGAATCAAAATAATATTTAATTTTATCTTTTTTATAATAACAAACCCAATGAGTTCCATTTCCATCAAATGAATCTAAATTTATAATTCCACATTCAAATTTATCAACTTTATTAGGTAATATATATCTCATAAATACACCTCTAAAATATTTTATATTTTTACATAATTTTTCTAATTCACCTAATGTTAGTGGTTCAAAATTTTTTCATAATTTTGTTTCATATATTTTAATGTTTTTTATCTAAACCAGATCCTTCTACATTTTTTAATTCATGATCCAACCAATCAACAAAATTTCTAAATTTAGGAATTATAGATTCTTTTACTACTTTTGCTCCCTTTCTAACATTTGGTGTATAATTTTTAACTATAGGTATATTATCAGCAAAATCTAAAATTTCTTTTAGTAATCCACCATTTTTTATTTCTTTTAATTGATTATATGAAAATTCAAATCTTAATCCTTTATTTAATTTTTTATGTTTATTTAGTTTATTAATTTGTCTTTTAGATAATAATATAATATCTTTTCCATTTTCATTAAATTGATCAATATTAAATTGAATTATAACTGATCTTTTATTTTTAAATGCTAATTTTATTTTTGATTTTTGATTATCTGTTAAGTTTATATTTGTTTTTTCCATTTATTAAGAAAAAAATTTATAGTTTTTTATAATATAGATTAACATAATTAATGAAAAATTTTATTAAAATTTTAATCCTACTTCTAAACCCATACCAAATTTTCTTTTCATCCACATAGCACCTGATGTTGGTAATGCAACTAATCTTTCACCAATTCCATGATCATTTGATGTTACTATATCCCATGCTTTATCTTGTAAAATTTTATCAGCTATTTCATTTCTAGATTTTGTATCTTTATGATCTCTATAAAATAAATCATGTTCTTTAGCAGCTTTATCTAAATCATTTATTCCAGGATCACCTCTTTTTACTCTTTTATTTAATTTAGTTCCAGGCCCTAGATATTGATAACCAGGTACATGTAATTCAAAAGGTAAATTATTTATAACATCATTTAAAATACCTGATCCATCTTTTAATAATGGTGATGAAATATTTGCCAAAATTCTTTTTAAATACTTAATTCCTTCAGGTTTTTCAATTAATTCATCTAATTTATTTGACATAAAGTCTTTAATTGCTCTCTTTTCATTTAAAAAATTATTATTACCAGCTTTTTCTTGTGCATATATATAATTAATAATATTATCTAATTTATTTAAATCATCTATAAATCTATATTCAATTTTATTTTCTGTATATTTTCTGATTCCTGAACCTTCAATTTCACCTTTTAATTCCCAAATATGTTTAATTAAATTAATATATTTATCACCTTTACTAGATTTTGGTTTCTTACTATTTGGATCATTATTTTTATAAATTGAATTAGTTTCCCATAAAATCTTTGAATAATTATTTAAATCATCTTGTGTATATAAATTATTATCTGGTTTCTTTTCATAAGTTAATAATCTCCATAATCCATGTGTTCCATTATATTTTTTATCATCAATTATTAAATCATCATTATCAATTACAGTTATTTTATCACCAATCATAAATGATTTTTTATGTTTATTCCAATATAAACCAAATTTATCATCTTTTGTTCTTGGTAAATATTTTTGTGCTAATGGACCAATAATTTTATCTAATGTTTGAGGTGAAATTAAATTTGGGTCAATAAATGTCGATTCTTCTTGAATTATTGGTTGTCTGATTGGTCTAAATGGAGTACTTGAAGGTAAATTTAATTCTTCAGTTTCTGGTATTGACATATTAGCAAAATTATTAACAACAGGTACCAATTCCATCAGGTTTTTATTTTCATTTAAG
Organism: Neoaliturus tenellus; assembly: GCA_030545055.2. Taxonomy (NCBI): domain Eukaryota; kingdom Metazoa; phylum Arthropoda; class Insecta; order Hemiptera; family Cicadellidae; genus Neoaliturus; species Neoaliturus tenellus. The sequence goes on along the minus strand of CM061532.1, from coordinate 528,358 downwards.
ACTTCACCAATTTTATTTTCAACTTTACCAATTGCTGATGTTATAGGTTCATATGCTTTTTGTTTAATTTTTTCATAATTATCTTCAATTTTAATTTGATTTTTAAATTCTTTTATTAATTTTTTCTCAATATCATCTAATTTTTTAGCTTCATTAACAGATATTTTATCCATTTATTACAAAGAAAAATTTAGGTTCAACACAAATCATGTTAACATAAACACAAATCATATTAACACAAAACACAAATCATGTTAACACAAAAACAAATCATGTTAACACAAACACAAATCATATTAACACAAAACACAAATCATGTTAACACAAACACAAATCATGTTAATATAAACATAAATCATATTAACACAAATACAAATCATGTTAAACACAATTCATTTTACTTTATTTCTGTAATTTTCATTAAATATATAAGTACTAATGAAATAAATAATACTAATAAAATAAATATTCTATCAATTATTGAATCAAACATACAACAAGCCATTATCATTATTTAATATCAGAAAAATTTTTCATATATTTTCCATCATTTGATTTTTTCAATAAATTAATAGTTAAAAATCCATAGTCTTCTTTCCAACAATCATTACAAATAGTTTTAAATTTATCAAATTTCATATCTGATCCAACAAAATTATTATATATTTTTTCATATAATGTTCATTTTGTTTAAAGATGCATAACATATTTAAATTATTTCTAATTAATTGCATATCAACTTTTGAATAACATTGTGATAAATAAATACATGATATATTTTTATGTCTACCCATTATAAAATATTCTTTAATTTTATCTTGTTTTTCTAAAATACAATCATCAAAAACTACTAATGAATTTGGTTTCTATTTATTTAGTGGAATCATATCATCACATGAAAAATAAGAAATTTGTTTATTAATATTTGATTCTATATTTTTAAATCTTTTTTGTAATAATTTATAAGATGGTTGTTCTAATGATTTACTAAAAATATATAAATTTGAATATGGAATTAATCTTTTGTAAATAAAATTTAATAATAATGTAGTTTTACCAGATCCACTTGTTCCTATAATTAATAATCTAATAGGTTGATCATTTTTATTATTTTTATCATATGATTCTAATTTTATATTATCTTTGTTTTCTAAAAATTTCTCCATTTAAATAAGATGAAATTATTTAAAATAATTGGTCATTCATCCAAACTAGAATTAAGATTAGAACATCCAATACATTTAGATGGAAAATATAGTATTGGTTTAAGTGGATTTTATTCAGATAATTTTATATCAAATATACCAAATGATTATAAAAACTGTTATGGATATTCTATTAAAGATGAAGATGATAAAATTATAGATCAATATTTTGATATAAATAAAGGAAATTATACAATTGAAGAAATAAAAAATATTTTTATTAATAGTTTAAAAGAATTTAAAAAGAAAATTAATAAATTTGATGAAAATGATTTTATACTGAAAAATGATGGACCATATATTATAATAAAATCTCCTGTTAAAATTATAGTAACAACAATTATAATTGATTTATTAGGATTAGATGATAAAAAGATTGAACCAAATGTATTAACAAAAGGAATAAAACTACCAAAAATTAGACCTTTTGATGTTATTGAAATACATTGTAATTTAGTTGATCCTAGTTTTGAAAATCATAAAGATCATTCACATTTACATAAAGAATCAGAAATTCTATATTCATTTTATCCAAATGTTGAATATGGATCAAAAATTAGTGAAAAACCAAATGAAATTGATTATATTCCTTTAAAAAATATAAATAAAATTCAAAATATTGTAATATCTATTCAAGATAGTGATGGAAATCAAATAAATAATGAAAATATTAAAAGTATTGTATATTTAAGATTAAAACAAAATTTGTAATATAAAATTTATCTACATAAATAATAAAAACAATAATTGATTTAATTAACAATAATTTTATATTTAATAATAAATTAATTTTATTTAATAAACAAAATAAACCTTGGTTTAAAAGAAAAGATTTTTGTTATATTTTAAAATATAAAAATTCTAGAAAAGTTTTAATTGATAATGTAAAAGAAAAATATATAAAACTTAAAATATATCAAGTGTAACCAACAGTTACATTTACATAATAATGATAAATTAATTTACATAAAAATTATAGGTGTCACAAATTATGACACCCTAGAAATTGATGTACAAACATGTTTTTCAGATGCCCTAAAACAGGGCGTCAATAAAAAAGATAATAAAACAATGTTTATTAATGAATCTGGTTTATACTTATTAATTTTAAAATAAAAAAAGTAGAAAACAATAAGGATAGATTAAAATTTATAGATATTTTTAGAGGGGACAATTTGTCCCCCCTATCATATAATGAAAAACATACAAAACTTATTAAAATTAGGTAGGACCCAAAATGGGTCGCATATAAATTAGAATATTTATTTTAAAAATTTTTAAAGGAGGTAACCTTATTATACAATAAAAACTTAAGGGTAACAAAATGTTACCCTTCTTAAACATTCAAAAATATTCATAAATATAATAAATTATATACAAATTTGAGACCCGTCTTAAAGACGGGTCTTACTTATAATGATAATAAAGTAAAATTTATAGATATTTTTATGTTAGATATTCAATAAATTATTGAATATATTTAAATTTATTAAAGAAAATATTTAAAAATATACATACAATTATAGTATAAATTCAATATCATATGGTTATAAATTATTAATATAATTTTGATCATTTTCTTTAAAACTTTCTTTAACATAATTTTTTATTATATTTATAAATGGTTCTATTATAAAATTAAACTTATAATGATATACAAAATAATTTTTATATTTAAAAAGATATATTAAAAATTTATTTGATATTTTAGTTTTAAATAAATATAATTTTATATCAAAATCATTATTTATTAATTCTTTTGGAACAATTAAAATTTCCATTTATTTATAATTATTTTTATACCCCCAAGGTAATGTATCGATTTTATTTTCACAAATAAATCTTTTGTCATCTCTATTACTTAAAGCTAATTTATTTATTGTAATTGTATATAGTTCATGTTTAAAACTTCTAATACAAGTCATTTCTCTATATTGTTCTTGATCATCAAATAAACATTTCTTAAAATCATCCATATGTAATGTTTTATCAACAACACTTTTCTTAATACCTTTACATTTTACAGGATTTTTATTATTAAATTCATAACTATATAATTTTAATCTTAAACCACAATATTCTTCTAATATTTCACCATTTAACTCATCTTTAAATTTACCAATTATTTTTTTATTCTTTTCACTATAGCATTCATGTTCTTTCTTATAATCACTTGTATCAAATTCATTAATATTTTCTTTAATAATTTTATATGGATCCTTTTTAAATTCTATAAAATAACTGTCTGTATCCATATATAATAACCTTATATTTGGATCAAACTTCTTTAATTTTTCATAATAAAATTGATACATATGTAATTTTGATAAATCAAGTACTGAAAATCCTATATAGATTGGTTTATCAAACTTAACCTTTTCTTTTATCATATGTGAAGCAATACAGTCTTTATCAAATATACTAAATGTTTTAAAATTAGGTTTTTTTGCTTGTTTTAATGAAAACTTTTCATCACCTAATTTAATATCACATCTATTTCTAACATTTTCCATAGTTTTTCCAAAAACACTATTATTCATCAATTTAAAAAAGTCTTTTTCAAAATCTGATGTTGATTTGGATCTTAATTTGGTATTTAATTCAATATATTTTTTCATATAATCATCTTGATCAAATGCTATAACTCTATTAACTTTCTTTAATTTTAATCCTTTTTGTAGATAATATTTTAAGTTTCTTGAATGAATAACATAATCTTTTTTATCAAATAATGTTGTGCAAAGCTTATTATTATAATGTTCAGGTGCTAATGGTAAATCTTTATGGTCATCATGTAATTCAATAGGATATTCTAAATCAACATATAATATATATCCATATTCAGCATTTTCATCTAATTCTAATATTGTTTCTTCCCATTCATTTAATGTATATGTATTAGGATTCATCCATGTTATATCTTTATAAGGTAATTTTTGACTTAAAGCCCATCCATATAGATTATTTGCATCTATATATAACATATAATTTTCAGGTTTTGTTTTATCATAATTTTTTGTATATTTATTGTTTGCTTTACAATATCTAGTTATACATTGTGAAATACCACCTCTAATACCTTTTTCAATCATTAAATACATATTATAATCACTTATTAATTCTAGTTTAATTTTTGTTAATTTTAACATAGAATCCCAAGCTAATAATGGTGATGTTAGATAATGTGCTGGATCTAATTGATAATTTTTTAAACAAACAGATCTAAAATTTTCAAATATATCAGCTAATAAAAGAACATCTTGAATATTATATAAATCTGAATAATTACCTAATGTTTTTACTTTTAGTTTATTCCAAACTTTTATATAATGTTTATAATCATCATCACTTATATTTTCATTTGTTAAACAACTATAAAATTGATCTTTTTCTAATATTTTATCATAGTTTAATTTTTCAACATTATCAATAAATTCATATGGAAATACACCTTTAGAAGTTAATATTTTTAAAGTTTCATTATCATATTCAATTATATCATTTTCTTTTATAAATTTATTTACATGCTTAAATTCTTTAAGATTTTTAGCTAATTTTTCAATTGATGTAGCCATAAATCTAAATGTATCTACAAATGAGAATTTTATAAATTTTCTAGGTTTATCACCTTCAAATTCATAACCATAACCAGAATTTACTGAATAGTTTATATATCTTTCATCTGTATTGGCTAACAAATCAATTTTACCATATTTTTTAGCTAATTCTTTTATAAACAAATGTGTATCATAATTTGAACTATTATGACAGAATATAGGAATATTTTGAGGGAATTTTAGATTTAAATTACAATTTAAATGTGCAGCACCTCTAAATTTTCCTGTTAAATGACAATGATCTCTTACTTTTATTCTTTTATCATTATCAAAACCACTATTTTCACAAATATGACAAATATTTGTTTTCTGATAATTAATTTCTTCTTCATTAGTTAAATTCATAGGCTTTTTATTTTTTGAATTATATTTTTTAGCTATATATTTTGAAATTTCATCTAAATATTCAAATAATTTATTTGGTACATTTATTAATTCCTCTTCATTTTTTGCTCTATAACAAATAGGTTTATACATTTTATTAGTTACTCTAGATACTAAATAAATTGTAAATCCATATGGTTTATGTTTTTGAATTTTATTTGTATATGAGCAATTTGGATTATTTTTACAATTATCAATCTTTTCTAATATACTTTCAAAATCCATATAAATTACATATGGATGTTCAAACTTTTTATAATAATTTTTAAACCTTACAGTTTGACCTTTAAATGGCATTATAGGTCTACAAGGTTCTAATGATTTACATATCTCTAAATGATTATTCAAGTCTTTATTTTTGTAGAAATGAGTCAAACATCTTCTACAAATATATTTTTTATTTTTATTTTTTTGTGTTAATTGCTTTTTTTTTTTTTTTTTTTTTTTTTTTTTTTTTTTTGAGGGAGAGGCGGAAAAATGCATTACGCACACAGGTGGCCAGCCTGTAGTGTGGGGCTCCCCTAAAAACGAGTTTACCCACTAAAAAACCTCCTCTACTCTTTAGGAATCTAACCTGGAATTGTTTGTCACATTACGTCAGGCTAGGCCTAAATTTGGCTTACGCCCGTGGGGCTCGCTCCTTATCCAGCCGCTCGATCAAGGGATCTGGGCCACTTCACGGTCCAGATCGGTTTTCTTTTCCAGGAGGATGCCCCGGACGAACTGTGACAAACAATCCCAGTTGCCCTCATCCTCCAAAATCTTTTGGCAGACCGAGTCCACCGAAAATGCACCAAAGATTTGTGTGGCCTCCAGGCGGGGCCCTTCCCAACGGGGACAGCGGAAGAATGTGTGTTCCGCATCGTCGGGAACACCCGGGCAATAAATGCAGTCCGGTGAACCGGTCTTTCCCATACGGTTCAGGTACGACCGAAAATAGCCGTGACCTGTCAAAAATTGGGTCAGGTAGTACCTATACATATTACTACCTGTGTTAATTGCTTAGATACTAACTTACTTAAATCAGTAATCAATATATAATGAGAATTATTACCAATTTTATAATATAATAAATCAATTTCTAGTTTTGAATTATAATGTTCAGATATTTGTAATGGCACTATTTTTTCATCTTCATCAATTCTATAAATATTTATTGACATTGATGGATAGTTATATTTAGAATCAAATGATCTTTTTTCAAATAATTTAATATCTTTCAATGATATTGGATAATCAAAACCTTTAAAAATATCATCATTTATATATTTTTGATATTGTTTAACTCTTTCAGCATGTTCGTTTGGTTTATCAATAGCACATCTAATTGCATAAATAAAACAATATTCATCTTTATTTTTAAAATTTACACAACATTTTTTATTCTTAATTTCATTTGGTAATTCTATATATGATCCAGCATTTAATGAATTATTTTTTAGATAATTTTAGATTTAGTTCAACACATCTTTTTAATGACCAACCAGAGCCTTTTGATGGTTGATTTAGTTGTTCTCTAACTATTAATTTCTTAAATTGATCATCAATAAAATCATCTATATTTAAAATATCTGAACTTTTTATGCAAAAATACATATTACTATTTTGAATTTCACCATTTATTAATTTTCTTTCATATTCACATTCTAAAGCCATCTGTCCTTTAATATTTTTAAATTTTTGTTTTTCTATCAATTTTTTTATTTCATTTCTTTGAGTTTCTAAATAATCATTAATATCTAAATCATCATTTGAATTTGTTAAAATATAATCTTGAAAATATCCTTTTAATGACGAAGCTTCTTGAATATTTATTATATTTTCTTTTGGAATTGGTCTATTTTTAAAATAATCATTTAATAATCCAATCAATTCTTTTCTAGTTTTATTAACAATTTTAATACTATTTTTAATTGCTAAATTTTGAATATATTTAAATGATCTATATTCTAAATTATTTGGATTTTCTTTAATTTTGTTTAATCTTTTAATTAGTTCATCTCTAGATAATTTTTAATAATTTCTGACAGATAATTTTTTTGCAATTTCATTTAATTTTACTATATTAAATAATGAATAATTTGTAAGATCAAATGTTTCTTTAATATTTGTTAATTCATCTAAAGTTTTATTTTTATAATTATATATATTATTATTTTTACACCAATGTTTTAATTCAAATATTTTATTATCATATTTTTGTTTATTTAGTAAATGTTTAGTTGAATTATAATGTCTATCATAATTTTTATATAATATATTTTTATTACAATAAGGACAATTAATATTTTTATTTGTTCGTTCCATTTATTAGGGGTGAAATTCTTTATTTATTAAAAATAATTTTTACTTAGAAATAAAACTCTTAAAAATATAAGAAGTATTTCCACTTTTTACTAGGTAATTTATAGTTTAAATCATATTTTTTAAATAAAATTTGAATTTTTTTAAAACAAGTAAAATTTTGTCTTCATTTTTTTATCATATTTTTAAATTTTCTAGTTTTGTTATATTTTTGTCATGAATTTTAGTTTCTAAATGTCTTAAATAATTATTAGTCCATTTAATATTTCTTCCACATTCACAAAATTGTGGTTTTAAAAACATTTCTCTAATACATTGTATACAAATTGTATTTTTTCTATCTTTACTATAATGATAATTATTAAAATTTGAAATATCTTTAATTTCTTTACATTTATGACATTGTTTTTCATTTAATTCAATAACTTTAATACTATCATATAATTTTTTATAATACACATTCTTACATTCTTTACAATAATAATATATCCCATCTTTAGTATTTTTGTCTTTATAAAATTTAGATATATCTTTATATAATTTACACCTTAAACATATCTTTTCCATTTATATAAAATAAAATTTACAAATTGGTTTTTTTCAATTCATATTCATAAAAATTTCCAATAATATCTTCATTATTTTGATCTTTTATACTATAAGTAACTGGATTTGTATTATTAATTTTAGAAATTATAAATATTTCTCTAGACCAATTATTTTTATATTTATTAGAAAATGTTGATTTTTTATTTCCAATTCTAACTCTATCATTTATTTTAAATTTTGATTTGGTTATTATTTTTGGTGGTTTATATTTAAAAACAGTATCTAATAAATCCTTTTCATTATTTTTATTTACTTCAATTGGTTTCATTTTAATTGTTGAATGATATGAGTTATTATATTCTTTAACAATTTTTGGTAAAATATTTATCCATCTATAATTTTTATTAATTTCAAACTGTATTTTCATTTTTTCATTTTGTGTTCTATTATACCTTTCTATTATACTTGATTTTTCTTCATTTTCTGTATGATACAATTTAATATTATATTTATTTAATATTTCTTTAAATTCTTTATTGATAAATTCTAATCCTTTATCTGTATGCAAAAGATTAGGTGATTTATGATTAATTTTAATTGCATCCTTAATTATTTCTTCAAATGCTTTAGAAACTGTTTTTCCATCTTTTTTCTTTAATGGTTTTGACCAAACATATTTTGAGAAAGTATCTATCACATTTAACATATATTTATAACCATCATTTTCTTTTTCATAATTTTTCATTATAATTAAATCTGCTGCCCATAAATCATCAATACCTAATGTAATTATTTTTCTTTTTAGAAATTTCTTTCTGATTGGAGCATGAATTTCATTTGCTTCAATTATTTGTTCATTTTTAGTTAATTCTTTTTTAATTATAGGTTTAACTTCTTTTTTCAAAATTTTACTTTTATTTGTTTTACAAATTGAACATTTAGTAGCAATTCTATATAATCCATTTTTCATTTCAACAATTTGTGGATTAATATTTTTAGTTTTTTTCTTACATTTGTGACAATGAATTGGTTCATTCATTTATGTATAATTTTTTTTTAAATAAATGGATATGTGTTATAGATGTCATAATCAAACTAATTTTACTATTATTGGAAATTGTGTAGGATGTAATATATGTAAAATAATTATTTATGAAAAAAAGATTAAGAGAAAAAGTAATAAGAATAAACATCTTAAACATATTTTAAGAGAATTTAACCATTTTCAACCATATAAAACACAACAATTAATTAATGAATTATATATTTTATGTATTTCCAATCATTTTGAAATAACACCTAAGAATATAAAATTATTTTTAAAACAAAGGAATTGTACAAATTGGATATTTTACTATCAATTTTTAAACAAAATATACAATATTGATTTTGAATTGAATAATGAAGATAAAGAAAAAATTACACTATTTTTTAATAAATATTTATGTTTTAAGAAAAGTAATATATCATACAAAAAATTATTACCTATGATTTTTAAATACTTAAATATGGATTTTTGTATAAAACCTAATTATGATAATGACTTTTTAACATATCTATCACAAACAAGTTTGTGATATTTTTTCCTATATAAATGGATCTGCTAGAAGAAATTAATAATGTTGGAGAATTAAGATTTAAAGAATATAAACCATTAAAAAGTTTAAATTTAAATAAAAAATATAAAATTGAAAAATTTGAAAGAATTAAAGATAAATATGGATATACAATTATTGTTGAATTAGAAAAATGTAAAGTACATTTACCAAAAAGATTTACTAATGTAATTGATGATAAATCAATTAAAGAATTAAATAAAAAAGATTTACATTTAATTGTCACTGATATTAAGACTTTTGATGATAAAGAAACTGCTTTAGTTAAATTTGAATAATTATTACAATATTATTGATACTAAACCTTAATTTTACTTGTTTTAAAAAATTCAAATTTTATTGAAAAAATACTATTAAAATTTTAAATTACCTTATGAAAAGTCAACTATTGATTTTATTTAAAAAATACTTATAAAATGTGATAATTTTACTTGTTTTTAAAAAAATTTTATTTTGTAGAAAATTTAGGCATAATTGTTAAAAATTTCATTAAAATTGCATATTTTTTAAGACAATTTGACAAAAGCTGAAAATTGGCCAAAAAATGGCAAAAATATTGCATAATTGTATTAAAAAACTGTGAAATTTGTTTGATTTTTGATTGTCTCCAAAAGTGTCCTAGAAGTAACATGATACTATCTACTTATATATATATATATATATATAGTAATAATAATAATAATAAAATAAATAAAAGATGTTCTTCGGTGCAAAGCATTTCCGTCACTACAGTTATAAATAATTTATATTAATGTTGTTACACAGGTTGGAATACAAGTCCCTTTAAAACATATTTCAGTACGGCACAGGTATTTGTAAGCATTCGTATGGAGGTAAAAAATGGTGTTAAAGTTAGAGGAGGATTATAAGAAGTCTAGTCTACCAATATTAGCTCTCTGTTGACTTCGATTTGTTCTTCTTTCTTTCGATAAGTTTGTTTTTCTGTCAAGTATATCTTTTTTAATTTAGCATGTTATTTCTTAGGTCTTACATGAGCAAAATAATATTAGAAAACAATAGAAAACTTATTAATGACTGCTGTGCTATTCGAAATCCTGCTCTTTTCCATCAAACTTTGTCATGGGACAGGAAGGCATTTGCTACAAAGTTGGTTCTTGACTCCCGCCAAAATGAGAGACCAACAATACGGATTGTATCCTGGAAACTTAAAGCTCCTCTTAATAAATTTACTATTGAACGTTATACTGAGTTAGAAATCATTCGTTTGTCAATACAAAACAATACGTGAAATGACATAAAAATTATAGCCTTTCTTTGCTATCTGTTGAGTTGTCTGACAATGGCAGTCGAATTTGGTTTAGATTACCTCCGTCTCCAGTTCAATCGAAGTCGTTCACTACGACCTAGGTTTCGACACTAAGTATTGTGTCATGTTCACGTAGACGTCAGAGGGGAGATATCATGCTGGTCCTTGCGTTAAGCCGTCAAGGTTGACGTTGTCGATGGTTAAAAGTACATTTACTTAAATGTACTTTTTTACTTATTTATTTAAATGTACTTTTAACCATCGACAACGTCAACCTTGACGGCTTAACCCATGAATATAATAATAATAATAATAATAATCTTAATTTTCCCAAACTTAATACAGCACATTACAATTGCAAATAATACAATAAATACAATTATCAGTAAAAAAATGAATAAAAATACAAGTTACATTTACTTGTTTCATGCCATCAGACCATCAGACTGATGTATTTTATACAAAGTTTTAGTTGTCAACAATAAACAATTAAATCTTTTTTTTAATCAAGACATTGTTTAAGGTGTCCAATGTTTCAACAGACAAGCACATTAATAATGAAAAGAATAAACCTCTTTGTTAGTTTACCTTTGACCAAAATTAATTTCTCGTAATAATCTATAAATCAAATATAATATATTCAAAGACTGTTTGATTACCCTTTGTGAAAATTAAAATCCGACAGAATTTCAAAGACCATAAACATTTCTTTAATAATGCGAATAAAAAACTGGCTCTGTTAAAATAACGAGTACCGTAACCACTGCTTTTAATTATACTGTTATGAGTGTTGTAAAAACTCATTAGAGCTAATGAGTTGGTTGGTTTTAAATTAGTGAGAGAGTGTTGAACTTCTAATGGCCAAGTGTAGAATTATCCTGGTCTATTTGTGGCTTTGTTCAGTAGCTCGTAGCTATTTGTTTATCTAATTTATGTTTCCAATTGTTTTGCCTCTTCTGTAAAGAATTTAATGTAATGCAAATGGTGATTATTTGCTTTATAAAGTATTCATAAACATCCATATATCAATATTGAATAAAGTAATCAATACAATATAATTATAATTTTTTTTTACGTTCCGACAAAATGTAACAAAACTAAGTATGTTATTGTTTATTATATTATTGCGGACAATTTACATCACTGTTTTTTCATCAGTGAAGACAAAAGCACGACGTTTTAGGATATGGATTCTAATCCAGTGTTCAGGTTTAATCAATACCTTGAATTTAACAAAGTTAGTAAAAACACACGAGGTGAACCTAAATAAGTCCATAGCCAAACCTGAAACTGAAATGGAAGTCGTAAAATTCAATAAAACCAAACACGAATAAATGCCAAAACAGAAAACTGTGAAAGCCCCCACAATTTTCACACTTTCCTGTTTGAGTTATGTGTATATTATCCTTGTTTTATGTGATTTTTGGTACTGCCATTTTTTACTTCAGGTTTTGCTATAGAATTCTCTAGGTTCACATGGTATCTTTTTACTAACCTTCTTAAGTTCTAGGTATTGCTTACACCTGAAGAGGGCATCATATTCCAGATCCCGAAACATCGTGAATTATTTTTACTAATCAGCGAAGGAGAATGTCTGCAATAATTTACCAAACAATAAGATAACCTCACCATCTCTAACCATAAACTTGAAACGAAGAAACGTATGTAATGAAGTATTTGATTTTTCTCAAGTATCTTTAGATAACTTTTTAGGGGGAAAAGGAAATTAAAATTTACATAAACGGATTATGTTTTGAATATTTGGTCTCAAAGTATTTGGCGATGCAGCTGTGACCTTCTAAAACTACAAAATCCTAAAAAATACTATCAAAACCTTAACTTTTCACCTAAACCTTAATTTTTGTTTCTGTTACTTTCAACGTAAATTGATGAATTAAGCCGTTTAAATACTGAACATTAAGTTTACAATACATATCACTATTACGTTGTTATGTTTAGATTAATACATTTTACAAAAAAATTTATGTTGATTAGTCACAATATCAACAAGAAATATAATTAATTGTATTTTAATTACATTTTCAATTTTCACAAAGTACATAAAAGTTATTTCCCAAAAAGATTTCACACTGCTAATACATGAAAAAAAAATTATGAATTAAATTGTCTAAGCACGATTAAGAGTCAAATAAAATACATTATAATGTAAGTTACATAATACATAAGTTACATATAATACATTTTAATGTATTATAAATACATTAAAAGAAATTAAAGAATTATAAATTATAAATACAAAGAAGAAATTAATTAAGAATTATAAATACATTAACATTTGTTTTTTGTTTTTTCATATCCTTTTGAAATTTTTTATGGCACTTTTCTGAATGCATTAGTCTAAATGCAATTTCAATGGAATTAAATTGCAATTAAAATATTTTCATGCTTTTATCGGTAATTAAAAAAAAAGTTTTTGAATTTTAGAAAATCAATTAAATGCATTTAAATTATATTTTACACTACTTTTATACTTACCTACACAATCAAAAACAAAACTTTTTTTCAAAAATAAGAAAAGAAAATCGAGTTCAGTGTGCAGATTTCTTAGTTGTGAATAGGAATATAAAATATATTTATGCCTATAGAAAACATTTGGTCCAAAACTCTTCAAATAATCATGAATTATTGATGCAAAAAAATTTTAGAATTAAGTAAGTTTGAGTTATGGATTTATCTTTGTTTGTATCTTTGTACATACAAACCAAACCACACTCTGCTTCCGGGTCGTGCCGTGGTGTGATATAATTACTGTAATATGTATAGGCCTACACTGAACTTTGTATTATGTGTGAACTGTGTTTGTGTACGTGTCGTTCCGTTTTTAATCGCTGATGAATCCCTCGGTGGATAATAAATGGTTTTTATGTGTGTCACTTGAAAATGCCGTATTCACTGCGAAACATGTTGTGATTTATTCCAACAAAATTTGAGCTACTCGACAGAAGTTACGTGTAATAAGTTATTACTATTCAATTGCAGTTCAGGGGCTAATACAATGGATTTTAATTTGGATTTTAGGAAACTTCACATGAAAGTAAAAACATGCAAATATTTATTTTCGTCGTTGCGCTAAATAGGTTAAATATAGCTGATATAAATATCTGGAAGGAAATCTTCATTACAGAGCGAACCTTTCCCAAACACCAGTGGCTGACACAAGTTGGCTAACCCAACTCTAAACAACACAACTTAGCTTAAAACCTAAGCAATTTAATTAATGTTTTACTTAAATTGTTATAAGAAACATTTATGAAAGTGTAAGGTTTTTAATTTTCTTTTAAATTGTATTTTCAAGTATTTTGTGCAATTTTTTTATTATATTTTGTTTTTATATTTTTGAATTATATTTTTATAACATTTTTAATTTTAAATGTGTTTAAATATTTAAAATGTTTCATGAACTTTAAATATGAATATAATTATTAGTGATCTTAAAAGGGTTCATAGAATTCATCATTTTGGCATAACTACTCCCCAACAATGCAAGAAAACTGCGAGAAAACTTTCTTTCTGAAACTGAGTCTCAAAGATAAGTCTGTACTAGGAATATTGAAGATAACTTTCTCTGCGTCTCAACGCTTTATGCCAAAATGAATTTTGCATGATAAAATTTTTGTTCAATTAATTTTTTCGTTTATACTAATTTAAAACATAACTGCCAAAATGATGAATTCTATGAACCCTTTTAAGACCACTAATAATATTATATTCATATTTAAAGTTCATGAAACATTTTAAATATTTAAACACATTTAAAATAAAAAATGTTATAAAAATATAATTCAAAAATATAAAAACAAAATATAATAAAAAAAATTCACAAAATATTTGAAAATACAATTTAAATAAAATTAAAAACCTTACACTTTTATAAATGTTTCTTTTAACAATTTAAGTAAAACATTAATTAAATTGCTTAGGTTTTAAGCTAAGTTGTGTTGTTTAAAGTTCAGTTAGCCAACTTGTGTCAACCACTGGTGTTTGGGAAAGGTTTTGTTATGTGGCCACACAACATGTTAGCGTTTACAAATTTTACCAGCATGGGTCACAAGTTTAATTTCGGTAATTTTTAAAGCCTGTGTGATATATAATTTTAAATACAGTTTTAATTGTATTTAATATTTATATATGTTTATAATATAGTGTTATAAAACTGTATGTTTATTTAATCATTAAAACATAAATAAAATATTTTCCAATACTAATATTGCCACAAATTTTCATTTAAAACTTTTTCTGTTAAATGACTAATGAACCATAAAAAATCATTTAAATGATAATGGTGTACGTTGGATAAATATTAAAATAAACGTTTGGATTCAGCACCGACTGCGGGGTGTTAAGCTTTTGGGATTAAAGTAATCGTTTTACGGATGAAACATTTCAACTAATTACTCCCTCTGGAATAAAACATTGTTTCTGGTAAGTTTTTCATGTTTAAGGTTTTACAATTAATGGGGTTGGAGTTTATAATAATATAACAATTTAGCTCGAACCTTAGCAATAATTATAAAGATTAAAACTTCTAACAGGGGTTTAACTTTTATTGGCTTACAAAAACCATATTGCGGCAAATCTGCATATTTAATCCCATAGTTTTTAAAGGGAAATAATAAAAAAAAGAAAATTCTATTGGAAATTTACTGAGTACACAGGTCTGCTGCGACAAGGGTCTTTATTTATTTTCTGTAATTTTAAAATACATTTTAAAGTTTTTGAAAATCATATCACTTCACTTACATTACAATACAAACCTTCCCTGTTTTAGGTAAAAAGAAGTGTTTTATTGTTTCTTCTTCTAAATTATCGTTAAATTATTTTTTTTATTATTTCAAATAGAAATAATAAAATTCGAAAATAATAATAATAATAGAAATTAAATTTAAAATTCGAAAATAATAGAAATTTGAAAATCAACTACATTGTATACACAACTAATTAATGTCCTTTCTTAAAAAAGTGTATTATGAAGTAAAATTTGAACAGTAAGTACTAGATTGTTTTATTTCTTCACGTTAACAACTTTTGGTACCGGTAGGCAAAGCCAAAAAGGCTTTTAAATGAAAGGGTCAGGGTCACTTTCAGTTTCATTAAGTGCATGTTGTGTATCAATGTTTATTCATTACGTTTTTTATTTTAGTGAGTACACCTTAAAAAGCAGATAAATCATGAATTACAGAAGAATACCATAAAGGCTATGTTTGTATCATTCCTGTAACTTTCATACTATAGGCTAATTAATTAACTTTTTAAGTAACTCAGAAGCGCTAATGACAATTGTGAATCTGCCAATAGTTAACCAAACCAATTAACTGCAACAATTATAACATATAATAAAAAACATTATTTGACGTACGGTAGCTTATTGTGTATGTGTACTTAATGGCAAATAAATGAATGTGATAATTGTGTATTGTTTCATGAAAGCTAATTTTCTTGATTGATATTATTTCACTTGTTTTCAATTCCAAATAATCAAAACCATTTTCAACCGGAGACGAAGACTATCTGACATGACTCTTGAGTAGTGGGGTTTGCCTACTCCTGGCCCAGGTCAAGGTCAGCGGTTGTAACTGTTGTAGGGGTAGTAGCGGCTGGGGTTTTTTTTGACAGTGATGGGTGGGTTTTGGAAGTGGGTCAAGGTCATCCAGAGGGGGTTTTTAAAAATATATTTATTTAATAAAAACTCATCAGTGATTGGAGAATTGCTTTGTCATTATTTGTAGCAGTAATAGTTATTTTATTACTCTGTATGGGTGAATCCCGCTGTGTGTCCATAATTGGAAAAAAGGAGAGGTCCTAGGTGGTTACAGTGCAAGTTGATAGAGCAGAACAAGACATGTGTCTGAGGAAGAATAATCATATAAACCTGGTAATATAGTGAATAAGAATAATTGGATAGGATCGTCAATAGGTGTAACAAGATTGAAATTTTGATATTTCAGCATTTCAGTTAAGACAGAGTGTAAAATAGGATCAGTAGAAGAAGTATTGCAAAGGTTAGGTCTTGCAAAGTACAATGGGTGAAAACTGAAGTATTTCTTAAGCTTACCCAATGTAGTACGCGGTTTTGAAATTGTGGAGTTAGATTGTTTCTGTAAAATGTGTTTCGTGCGTAAAAGTTTTAAATGTAAAGTGTGCGAAGCCATAATAATATTTAAAGGGGAGATGTGTACTCTCCAAAATTCAGCGAGTATATGACCGGTGCCCGCGATTGTGTCTGAATATATAGAGACTAATTAACATAATAAGCGCAAAAATGTGTTAGAGTAAGTTAAAAAAATGTTTGATAGTGTTTGAGACTTACGGATAGATGTTTACTGTCGCCCTATCGTCATTATAATGGCGCACGCGTGAGGTACCGATGCCGCTTATATAGGGTTGTGTGAACCCCCCCCCCCTAACCCCCTCCCCTAAGAGAATAAGATAAAAGGGAAGAACTTTGGAGATTTCAATTCTTTGTAGGGGCGGCGGCGTCGCGAAAGGTTCTAGCAGGGGGAAAGAAATAGTTAATAAATTTTTGTAAAATTTTTAAAAATTACCGCTAGTGGTAGAAGTTAGTTAATTATTTTATAAGGGTTTAAGAACTGTGTCGTAGACGATTAATCGCAGTTATATCTAGCATTTGTACAGGTAAAACTTGCAGGGTAATAATTATATATTAATATATGGGTGTTAACTGTTTATAGTCCAAGTAGTTTAGTCTAGCAGCAGAAGTTAGTTAATTATTCTGTAGGGGTTAACTTGTATAATAAGTATAAACTAAAATAAAAATAGTAACGCGAGATTATTTGATATATTATATATAAAATAAAAGTGTTTTTTAAATGTTAAGAAATAGTTGAAAAAATAAATTACATAAAACTTGTATAATAAGTATAAACTAAAATAAAAATAGTAACGCGAGATTATTTGATATATTATATATAAAATAAAAGTGTATTTTTAAATGTTAAGAAATAGTTGAAAAAATGAATGACATAAAAAAAGTTGCACAAGCGTAAGCAATATCCCACCAATAAGTGGATGAGGTAAGAACCAGTGATTGTACGGACAAACATTATAGTGTAGCAATAATTATACTCAATATCACTGTGTAAAACGGTAAGATAACCTCATGACTAAGAGTAGTTGTCATATAAAACTACAAGTGTTGGAAAGGTGTAAGTGCAATTAAAATTGTAATAAAAAATATAGATGTGAAAATGAATATGCAGCTGCGGCTTCCGCGATGGAAAAGGAGCGCAGCTGCCCGTCTAAACAGCAGGTGGTCATTATGTTGAAGTTAGACATATGCGAACTGAGGGTTAGTGCATTTTGCCATAAAATGCCGTCCGGGTAGGTCGTAGACGGTGTATGGAGGGTAAATGTAACATTAGCTATTCGTTTTTAGAAACTAATATGTGAAACACAAGCTTTTACATATTATGTACATAGGTTTTTATTGTTACAGTAAATCAGCAGCACTGGGGAAGTATATTTGTTGTTGAAGTTTGAGGTTAGAATTTTGACTGTTGAAGTGCACTCGGAGGTGTTTACTATTTGAAAGATGTCATCAATATGGAGTGAGAGGGCCACTCGTTCCCGTTTATATAGAGACTCATTAGCATATTAAGTGGTAAATGAAAGTAGTAGATAAATGTAAATTTAAACAAGTACAGTTGTATTATTGTGTGCTGAGTTAATATTTCTTAAGGTGGTGATTTACCATACAAGAGTTTGCAAACAAATGGTGAGCGACAGTTAGAAGGGTGGTTATATAGGGGCGAGGACGGTGGGGAAGTGAGGTAGTAGGGGAGTTGGGGAGGGGTGGTTTGGAAATTTGTGAACTGTGGGTTGACGCATTTTGCTGTAAAATATTATCCGTGTAGGTTGTAGAAGGTGTATCGGGGGTAACTGTAATGTTACTTATTCGTTTGTAGTAATTAATATGTGAAACACCAGCTTGGAAATATTATGTAGATAGGTTTTTATTGTTACAGTAAATCAATACCACTAAAAAGTACATTATTTGTACAAGTTTTTGAGGTTACAATTTTGTTGTTGAAGTTTGAAGTTAGAATTTTTTCTGTTAAAGTACACAGACGAAATTGAATAAAAAGAGTAATAGAGTGTATAGATATTGTTTGAGATACTAGGTTTTGTACAATATAGTGGGCTACATGTGAAGTACTTTTTAAGTTTGGTTAACATATTATTTAACCTTGAGATCCGAAGATTAGAATATTTTTGTATAAGTTTTAAGGCCCTTCGTATCAGGTTATATAGAGACTTATTAGCATATCAAGTGCAAAATAAAACTAGCAGAAATGAATCCTATACTATAATATGAGCAATGTTTGAAGGGATGTGTGTTTTACGATCTAAAAATATAGCCGGTAGATTTTGCCTAAACTTTGAATTTAAGAGTGTTTTAGTTGAAAAATAAGTTTAGAAACAGTATCAATCCCAGGAGAAATAGAATTTGGCCCAATTTTTAGTTTTAAAATCGTTATTTTTAACATTGGTCTTATGGGTTGCTATTTTGGTAAGGAAATAACAACGAAAGGTATACAAAAATAAAGGAAATAGCGTGGAACGAGGATTATTTGGCCTGTGTTGTCGTTCACTCCCATAAGCGTGGAACAAGTGTACTCCTGGTTTTTAAGTAGTTTTGATTATATGGTAAAGCGCATGTTAATACTTGAAGATGTGGATTGCACTTTGACAGTTAAGTCAGCAGTTTGTATTATTACTTTGTGTTGCTTTTTCACTCTATAAGACTGGTGTTAAGCATTTTAAGTAAACAATATACAAATACCCCCGTCGCAGCAGACCTGCGTACTCAGCAAATTTCCAATGGAATTTCAGATTATTTACTTTCCCCATAAAAATTCCATAGGATAGAGTATGTAGGTTTTCTGCCCTTGGGTGTTGTTAGAAAATGGATCTTAATCAATAATTGGTGAATGTAAACACAAAATTGTATCAAACTCTGGCAATTTGTTATTTTCCTCATAAACCCCGTGGGGGTGAGTATGTAGGTTTGCCGCCATTTATGGGTTTTGTAGCAAGTATAAGTTAAACCTTATATAGATAATGTACATACCAAATTTTATTAAGTTATATCAATAAATAAGCAAGATATAGGGGTTTCTTGATTTCCCTTAAGAATAACATGGAAAACACATTTTTGGATTTGCCCCGTAACCAGTTATGCTATGATAAAAATTCAAAATACCAAATTGTTTGTTTTTTAAGCTCTTTTAATTGGTTTCAGTTAAAATTGATGAATTAAAAAAATTAAGGTCCAAAAATGCCGAAAACTCATTTTTGACCCCTTTGAAACACCATAAAACCCCGATCCCATAACTCGACAATGGTGGTTCGCGAACTCATGAAAATAGACCTGGTCTTACACCTCCATACCAAATTTAATCAAAATAGGAGGTCTCCTTTAAAAGTTATCAGTACCACGGACACATATGAAAATGAACGAATGGTGTTTTTGGCTTCTGGGAACCTCGAAATGAAAAAGTAAAGTGGTCCCGGGCTTAGGTCTTACCATGGCTACTACCGTAATAGCGTATTCCCTATAGGGAAATTTGCTAAAATGTGGTTTTTTTAGACAAAGAGACCTGTGTTTATATTATTTTTATCAAATAACTAAATCCTCCTATTTGCTAAGTTTGTAGAAAAATTGTTTGAGCAGTTTTTGAGATCCGTGTGTAAACATGCATATAAATATATCTTAACTCGTATTACCTTACCGGAATAATAGTACTTGGGGGTCGAAAATTTGCCTGGTAAACTTGTACTTTTTATTGTAGTCATAGTAATACCCATTGGTATTTAGAGCACAATTTGTCATTACAAATTGTGCTCTAAAATTCTAAGCTTAAAAATGATTGTTTATTTAAAAAACAAGGTCGTTAGCTCTGCTTATTCGCCTCTATGGCAACCTTGTCCTCCTCCTTATGTGCTTATTCTCCTTTAAGGATTTTTAATGTAGGCCTAAAGGTGTTGCATCATAGTATGAGAAAAATTTGGATTTTACCTCTGCAGTTAACAGCTGATTTGATAATTTGCCGTTCATTTTTTATTTTAAAATTTAATACTCGCAATTGTACAAATTGCTCATTGGTTCTATCCTTTTAATAAAATTAAATTTAACTAAATATGCATGATCAAAAGTAAAAAGTACTATTAAAAATGAATATATTATTTTCCAATATAACATTATTCATTAATTCATATACTGGTTACAAAGAAGAAACAAATATTTATAATGGATTTGTATATTTAGCTGTTTTTATGAATTATTTTGTTTCGGTATTAAAATCTACGAGGTGGCCTGTGCGCAAATTGCTCATTTTATGATTCTGTATGAGTGAAA